>CAJNJA010093742.1:0-19478 GCA_905231915.1 Symbiodinium necroappetens
AGCAGAAGTAGTGGTAGTCGTCGTCGTCGTCGTCGTAGAAGTGGTAGGTCGTGTCAGTGGTGGCGGGGGCAGTGGCAGTGGTGGTGGTTGTGGCGATGGTGGTGGTGCTGGTGGTAGTGGTACTGGTACTAGTACTTGTGCCAGTGTTATTGGCAGCGGTAGTGGCAGTGGTGGTGGAAGTGGCAGTGGCAGGGGCAGAGGCCAAAACAGCAACGCAAAAAGAAAAAAAAACACAAAAGCATGATTATTAACAATACTAGCAATACTGATAGTTGTGAAAATGCTCAAAATGGTGATAACATTAAACAAGAATACTATAGCAACTGTACTAGTTGCAATAATCGAAACAGCTTACTTTGTATGCGCTCAGCGCAAACTCCGTTTGAGCACGATGCCCAAAATACTGGCTTATGTGACATGCTCAAAGCCTACTAGTGCATGGGTTGTCCAGTTGTCCAAACAACTCGCACGCTGGCTTGAGCCAAGCACGGATACAAAAGCCCCTCTTGCTGCTGCACGTCCACGCCCGACTGAGGCCCGTTGCACCGCTCTTGTGAGTCAGGAAGAGCCCAGCACTCCGTGTTCTACTCTCGGACGCAGAAACAGTCTTATATCCTGAGCCCTGACCCGAGGCAGATGTTTTCCACATCCGTCTGTCAAGCTGACACACGCACAGAGACACGAGCAGCCCAATTGACGTCGGTGCTGCCCTTCGCAGATAGTGAGTTCACACGAAAGCATTCTGCAAGCATCTACGCAAACATTCACTCCAAACGAATGCCGTAGCAACACCTGTTCGTTCAGCGAAAACACAGCTTTGCATCTCCCTGGATCTCACTTATGCATTCTGTCGCTGCAAAGGCTACATGCGGCGTGCAAGGGCACGCCCGGCTTCTCCGCCCGGAAATGTTGGCCGTCACGAGATTGGCCGAGGTCTGGCTATAAATTGGGGAGCATTGGCTACATAAGACTAGTTGCCAGTAGAGCAGAAAATGGCTCAACCCCCAGCCAAGCGAGTCACAGTGCCAAACCTACCCGTGTCTACGCTTTCTTGTCGTAGGTTTCCTGCCAAGCTTACTGAGCAATCTGTCTGTGCGCAGTTTTTCCGCGGGTTGCATGATGTTGACATGGAACCTCCAGCAGGCGGAGTGCTGGCACTGCTGAGCAATTGATTCCGCTGCTGGCGTAGTAGCAATTGCAATGCAAACAGCGAGGAACATGTCAGCTATTGTTCGTCCTGAACTTCACGCCGCAAACGTATGAAAGCGCGAAGCCTGTCATGTCTGAGGCCGGAAGTGGCTTCGCCAGCTGCACGGCCACCACATTCAGATCTTCAACGGACATGGCGGCCGCAGCCAGTGTAGTAAGCCTGCTACCGGCAAATCACAGTTCAGGATGACTGTCCTCGTAGCATATCTTTCTTCCTTCTGCGACAAGTCTTATTCGATTGAGATGTCTGCAGCCCGGGAATGGGTGGGAGGTTCGCCCGAGTCCGGACATACCCTCATTTCTTTGATAGTTTCTTTCCTTATTTCTGTGCGTCCTTCCTTCCTTCCGGGGATGTTGTAGGACGGTGGCCGCCCCCCTTCCTGCACAAGCGCACTCCGGCCACCGGTCTTAGTTCTATCTCTCGCTTCCTCAGCACCTGCTCCGAAACTCAACCCCCAAACTGGCCTAAAAACTGAAATGAGCCCGTCGTTAAATCGACAAGCAGCTGCTGGCCCAATCGAGACGTTTGTCGGCAGCAGGCAGCCATTCCGCGACCTCGGAATGCACATGCAGAAAAAGAACCCACACTGCTACGACCGAGAGCAGCCGACTAGACACGAGAACACACTTCTTCCACATACCATCTAGTCATCTTGAAGCAAGCTACCTGTCCACATATGTTTCCACAGGTACGCCCACTGAAGACATGCATCCTGCTAAAATTTAAAAGTAAGCCGTTTCGTCTGCATATTCTTCTCCTGAAATAGTACGTGGGCCGACAAGCCCCGACAGTCTTGGAGCCCAGGCCTGAACAAACTCTTAAGCAATCGATTGCTCGTTGAACCTGCCAGCATAGGGAATCTCTTTCAATTCGGAACGCTCATTGCCAGGCGCCTGGCTTTAGCAAGGAAGCTGTCTCCACTGGCTTGGAGGAGCCTTGAGGAGGCTCGCGGTGTAGACCTGATTCCAACTTGTTATTCAAAACCTCCGTCGGCATACCCGCCCCTTTTTGAACTCAGTCGGGAAACCAGGCTAGATCAGCCTCCAGGGTTTCGGACTTTGACACGGTCCCTGCCCGAACTCGCTTGATTCAGACATCCTGGTATTTCACCTTGTAACCACCATCCAAGGTAGAGGTTCAAAGCCGTGCCCTTCCTGACAGGTTGCCCAACCCCAACCAGCCCCGCCACAATGACCAAATTGATAGTCAACAATGGTGGCAGCCAGCGCAACAGGAACCAATAACCAACAAGCAAGCGGGCCAGCATGAAAGACAAAAGATCGACACCAACACCCGCCATCCAGAGAATGCACACAAGTAGACGACGATGATGACGACGGGCAATGACAGCGACGAGCGACGAGGAAATTAGAAGGCTTGAGTTTGAAGCATATCCAGACTTGCTGATTGAAAATGAACTGGAAACAAGGCAGTCATGAATCACTCCTGAACACCAAGTACGAGTGGAAAGCGTGAGATTCTCCGCAGCTCGCCCAACCCAAATTCCCCCCCGCTGCACAACAAGAGTTTCCACAAGAGCGGTGTGCAGAACTTCTAGAAAGGGTGGGCATTCATCACTCATCAAGCCTGAACACTTAATTCGAACAGGAGACGTGGCACTTTCACCAGGCAAACGCCAAACAGAGGGCGCAGTAAACAACACTTGCCCTTGCAGCGTGTCAGCACCGGAACCACACTGACGTCGCCCTGATTATTTGACTTAAAGCTTTCAGCGGTATGGCGCGATGTCCGACCAGATCTTAATTACTCCAAGCACCAACACTGAACCATCTCATCCCACACCGCAAGCGCGGCAAATAAGCAAGTCACGAGGGTGGGAACTGGACTCCCGGGGCTTCGTAGTTTTTTATAATTCGATACTGACATGGAATGCACATGCACCTCAACGAAATTCTATGCTTCCGCGTAGCGAACACGTCCTTCCGCAGACACCTACCGCAACTCCTTCGCCAGTTCGACAATTCCCAGCGAGAGTAGGCTGTGTTTTCTCCGGGAGCGAGCCATACCATAGTGGCTCGGAGATGGGCCCGGCGCTGGTCAACCGCTGTCACGTGGATATATTGTTTCGGATTTGGGATGATTGGGGTTTCCTGTGCGTCTACAGCTTCGCCATGGTGGGCTTTGCTAGCTCCTACCCGTCCGGTGCAGAAGCACTGGATGGTTCACTGAAGGCTTGATGATGGAACTTCCGTGGACCTTGTGGGAGGGAGTCCGTGCTCCAATTCTTCCACACGCATCCGTGCCGACAATAGAAGGCACTCCGTCGTGAGTCCACCGATTCTTATTATCGGAAACAAAAAGTACTTCGAATTGCTAGTCGCTGTCGTCGCTGCCTTTGCCTATGATTACAAACCACCAGGCTCTCTTCACGCCTGCTCTTTCCAGAGCTTCCTTCTGCGCCGGAGCCTTGCTGGTGCCAGGGAATGCTGACTTCATGGGGGTACGGGTGTGCATACTCTTGCGGTTTGTCCATGTTTAAAACGTAGTCCCAAGAGTAAGCTTGCTAAGGCGAAAGCATCAGTCTCGGAGCTCGAGGCTCTCCGAATTCTCAACTTGGGCTTCGTGTAAAGATCTCGATTTCGGCTGCAGGGGCCAAACCGGACATCAAACAGCTTGGCACGTGCAACGAGTAAGGCCGGAAATTACCCCCAGGCTGATAGGGCTGCACTGATTAGGGTTCTGCATTTGGGGTTGGGTGGAACCAACAGGAGCACTTGCTCGACTCGTCGGGTGGTTTCTGGTTTCCGGTCAACGGCATCCAGCGCCCAAACTAACCAGGACATGCAAAGATGCAGGGGATTGTGCAGAAGCCATTCCTCGCCCAACGGGGTTGACATGCGCTTGTGAGCGGGATTCCCCTGTTTACGGGGTATCGGCTGGGGTACGTTTGAAAGAAACCGAAGCCTTCAAACACGAGACCCGTAATGAAACTGCCGGGATCCCTGCACAACGGATCTGGCCAACGAAAAACCGGCAGTCTTTTTTTTGCACAAATGCTAAACCTTCAGCGAACTGCAGATACTAGTCAGAGGTGCATGATTTTTAATCTTGCAGCTGCATGTCGGATGTTGATTGCTTGGCTTGGCTGGCTCTGTTTTTGGCCTGCTACAGCCACCACCGCGGCATGTGTCAGCAGCAGGTTGGAGGGTGCACCACCTCTGGTAAGCTCTGGTTTGCAGCTTGAAAATTGACATTTTGACACTCACTCTCGGACAACACCAGGCGAGAGAGTTGATGCTGCAGATGCTGATGAACAGGTCAATGCTCCCGTGATTTTTTCCATGTTCAAAAAAATCATCGCAGAACTCTTGGCTATCGGAATCGGCTTACTCATACCGAGCATTCATTCATACTATGTTCACAGTTATGGTTGAACCGTTGAAGTTGTAAAGGTCATCACACTTCTTGCTCGGACCAACTATTATGCTGATCATCGGCATGAACATTAAATGCCACAGCTATTGGAGACATCAACCACACGGGCGGCATTCTTTTTGCTGAGTGGTTTCGGGTTTGAGGTCGTGTCTCTCTATACAAGGAGAGGCAACGGACATTTCCACCACTCCCCCTTCGGCGTCAGGCCCTAGTCTAATTGCTGGTCATGCAGATTTTGTGCATGGTTGCTGCCGGGCTGCGGGGAAAGAAGTTGTTGCCAGCAGGTCTTGCTGTTGTTGCAGAAACCCCAATTGTTTTCTCAACTTAGTCAAGTGTTGTCTCCCTAGTAAACACTTCGGAGACGGCTATCTTTTTATTGCTGGGCTACAGAAGTCCAGCTCAAGCAAAACATGCCTTGTTGCTGAAGCAAAGCCAACAAGAGCAGAGTATGACGTGTAATGCGGTATGCGCCTCCACAATCTTCGCTTCCTTCTCGTCCTTCTGCAGGCTGCGCCGTTGCTGAATGGCTTTCGCTGTCCACTTCCTGCAAAGCACGTCTTGTCGGAGCCTTTGACTCGGACTGCGGATGGGCTTCAAGCTTTTCTACCTCTTTGGCTCTGAAAGCTTACCTCGCAAGCAGCGGAGCACGGCGGGTGGATCGACCTGCTTTGGACTTGCACAACAGATCCCTATTTTGATGTCATGGCGACACACCCTTAGGCTGCTGCTGCTCCTCCTCCTCCTACTGCTACCGCTACTACTACTCCCATCAGCACCATCACCACCACCGCCACCATGAGCATTACCACAGCTGCTTTGCGCCACGTGGTTTTATTGTTTCGACTAGTATGACGATGTTGATGAAGATGGAGAATAAGATTATGGTGATAGAAGTGGCGACAGTAATGTTTGCAGGGGTGATGATGTTGATGGTGACGATGAGGGTGGTGATTCGTCTAACAGACCCAACAGTAGTGGTAGTAGTCGCCGTCAGTAGCAAAGCAGAGCAGACAGCGGAGAGCAGAGCAGAGAACTAGAGCAGTCGCATTTGCAGTGGCAACAGCAGCAGGCAGAATCATCGAAAACCGGGGCCCTGAAACCTGTGCCTCTCTTTCAGGATCATCTCCTGGAGCCCTCCGTGCCTCCGGAGGGACAGAAATCAGGACTGAGACTTCGTACCATCAGTTCCTACACTCCCCACAATCTGTCCAGCCAGCCGTGCTCAAACCGCAGCGTCAGCAACCCTTCAAGCACCACGATCGGGACACACGCCGCCTCAATTGGATGTTCTGGCATTCAAGGTGTCCATGATGTCCACGGGACTGTAAGTACCAAATTCATTGGCTGTTTCGTTCAGAAGGCTACCGCCTACAAGTGAGCAATTTGTGCCCCCGGACATCCACAGCCGCTTTAGTTATGTGCTGAGATGTCCAGAACAGCAATCCACAGGATCGCTGTCAATTTGGCTATAAGCTCTCTTAAGGTACGAAAATTGGTTTATTTTTGTTTTGCTTTGGGATGTTTTGTTTTCTGTTTCCCAAAACAGCTGCGACTATGGCCAGGTGGACCTTCTCCTTTAAAATCACGAGAGTTTCACTTTTGCCCACTCCCCGCATCCTGCTATTTACAGTGCGCGAATCTGGTCCCCGATTCCTATGATTTACCCAGGATGCTCGCTGCGTGTGTCTCCCGCTGTGGGCGGTGCATATTTCGTCATTTACAGAGGATTCATCACATATCTTAAGCACGCCCCCTCCTTTAGCGATGCCGGTTGATCACATCTTAAGCACCGCCCCTCATGAGGCGACACCGGTTGATCACAGCTGTCACCCGCCCCCTCCTTTGGCGATGCAGGTTGATCAGACGTCTTAAGCATGCCCCGTCATGAGGCGATCCCCGCTGATCACATTTCTTAAACCCGCCCCCTCATCGCCAAGCGGAAACGCTGAAAAGCAAACGCAAGAGAAAGAACAAGCACACAAGCAAACAAAGGCAGAAGGCAGAAAGAAAAGCAGAAAAAAGGGGGAATAGAAAAGCGAAGCAGAGAAGCAGAAAACAAAAACACAAAAAAGCAGAAAACAACAAGCAAACAAAAGCATAAGGCAAAACAGGCCAACAAAATCCAAGCATGGAGCTACTAATAACAAAAGTGTCCCAAAATAACAGGAAAATGTTTAAACAAATAGGGCGCCTTCTCTTAAAACCTGGATTAGCTGCAGATCATGTACGTTTCATGGAAGGTTAGTTGCTCTTTCCAACCTCTTGGTGACATCTTCTCCAAAGCTCTTCCGCTTGCTGCTGTTAAGCTGGGTAATCTTCTTCAGGCCGAGCTTTTGGACCGTCTCTGAGCACCAACTGCAAGATCTGCAAGCACTTGATGTGCTGAGAACTCCATCATTTAGGAATGCCACATAATTAGCAAGCAGGTTGCATGTGTCCTATAGCCTGGACCCCGACTGACCAACGCGGAGGGTTGGGGATTGGAGAACCTTTGACAACCACTTGATCAGCGGCGCGTTTGCGTACGTAGATTCTATAGCCTGTAACAGCTCAACAGTGTCCTTAGCATTAGTAACATTAGTATCCTACCGACACCTCAAGTGTAGAGTTATAGGTTTAGATGAGGGCGTGCGTCTTCCAAGCAAGATTGTCGTCCAACCTCGACCATCATGTCAGAGCGGCTTGTAATGGATGTAATTAGTGCATGCGGGCGCGCACAAGTGCGGGCGCCCGCAGGGGCGCGGCCACGTGCGTTGCGCGTGTGCAGTCGCGTGCGCGGGTACGGGCGCAAACCCGGGCACGTATTCGGTCTCTGGCGCGCATGACAGGCCTGTGCGTGTGCAGGTGCCTTGGGGGCGGACGCGCGTGGGTGGGCGTGGGTGGGGGGTGTAGGTCTGTGTGTGTGGCAGGCTTTTAAGGACGGTCGTCATGAGATTGCGGAGTCTCCCCATCCAGAAGCCTGCAGACCCCCGGACTACTACAACAATAGATCCGTGCATGCAAACTCCAGAAGCAGTCGGCTGAACTCAAGCGGAAAACGGCCACCTCGGGTGCACCCAAATGTCAACCATTGAAGCGGGAGGCGATGACGGGAAGGAAGACAGGGCGCCGGCTTGAGCCCTACACGTGGAGTTCATGGCAAGCAAGATCCAGCATGAAGCCCGCCAATGCGCACACACCCCGTGACTGAGATGTCACGTTTCCCGACAGAATATTAAACTCCCTCAGTGCCCACCAGGGAAGGCATTTCTAGCGCGATCCCTATTAAACAGCATGGGTCTGGAGACTTGGCCCAAGACTGAAAGCCAACTCATATTCTTCCGCTGACCATTGCACAAGGGTGACAGTTTGAAGCATACCCCGTGCCTTCGATGACTCGAACTATCAACCTATTGTAGCCCAAGTGCTACTTGGATATGGGCTTCGGTCTGATGCCGTTGCAGCCCGAGAGCGAAGGGATCCATGCTGTAGGTAAGGATGTTGTTGGCTTGCCGGGGGCATACACGTCTTCTCGACCCAGTCTTCAAACATGATCTCAAAAAACATTGTGATCCGATTCCCGGGTGCCCTCCCGAAATAGTGTCCCACCAATAAGTTATCCGGTTTCCCAAGTCTACTAAGCCTTCGATAGAATTGTGCAGGCTACTTGCGCGAACACTCACTTTGGTATTTTTTGCCTCGAGGTACAGCAGCCTGGCTGCAGCCTGTACACATACCTCCCGGACTGACTTGATATCTTTGAAAGGGGTTTTCTACGGCACTAAACTGCAAAGAACGCGGCTCTAGGTGAATTTGGAGCCATGGCTGGCCAGATCCTGCCGCAACCAAACTACATCCTACGTCCTAATATCGCACTAAACAAGCCGATTTACTGACTTGCCCAAAAGTTGAACCTTGCCACTCCTGCGGCGGCCAGCATCGCTCCCACCGCGATGCTTGACATGTAACGGGAAAGGCTGCCAAAGACTCAGCAGAGCTTTGTTCCGGGAGGCTATGGGCTATGGGGTTTGGCTCAATCAAAGGGCTTACTGCGGGGAGCACAAAGCGGGAAGGCATCCCTCGCCGGTATTTCAAATCAGTTTGGCGACTCACTGATGTCATCTAAGATCTCCTCGTCGTTTATGCCGTTCCTCGCATCTGCAATCAAACCCAAAGGACCCAAGGCAGCTAGGGCCAGGGGACCAGGGGGCAAGGAGAACAGGATACTGTAGGCCGAACCAAGCCTGGTCAAACGCGCAGAAACGACTGGACCTTCATCTCTGCACCATCACTATCGTATCCTTCAGCTGGCGACCCCGCCGGTCAACCCTTCAACCTGAAAGCCAGTCGCCCGAAGGCACAAGTGGGCTTACGGATGATGACGCCGGATCTCCTCCCAAGACCAAACGTGATAGAGCAAAGCAGGAATCAACAAACCTCCCACACCCTGAAGTTAAGGGCCTAAGCCCCGAAAAGCAAATGCCTACGACCTGAACACCACAGACCGAAGCCGGACCCCAAATTGACTCGGCTTCAATCAACCACTCCTCAAACTGCGTAGACATTGACAACTCGTGAATCCCACCCTTGCCGCAAAAGTTCACCCCGTTCCACTCGCGAATCGACTTCCGCCAGTGCTGAACCTCCGATTCCCACTGCCTCGAGACCACGAAGGCTTAAGGCTTAAGACATGAGTGCTTTGAGAAGTCCCAGATTCGATGCGTGAAAAGCGAGCAGGCCCCCGCCCCTGCTCTAAAATTGACAATGGGTTCACAGCAATGGAACTTCATTTTTGAGGTATGCTGGTTGACGAACGCCTCTTTTGACCCCCACACTCGGACTCAGCCCAACGAAAGGTCATCTTGCGTGTTCAGACTCTTGTAGCTTTTTCGGGGCTTAGGGCTTTGGACCTGTGGTGGTCGGACGTGGAGAGGCTACAAAGCATGCCGACTCACGCAGAACCTGGGCACCAGCACTCCAAGTGCGCTGAGGCCTGGAGCCATCAAGTTGGGTGCCCCTGGGCTCGCAACCCAAAGCTGCCGAGCCCTGCAGTTGAACAGTCATCCATACCGGCCCAGCCTCTTGCTGGTTCGCGCGTCGGGATCGGGCGTGTTGGGCTCTTCGGGGTCCTTCGGAGCTGGTGGAGCTGAGAGGTAGAGCTCAGACTTTCGGAGATGCTGATGCGAGAACAAGCCTGAAGCAGTTGCACCAACACTACAGGAGAAAGGCTCCAAAGCAACAGACCGCCCAGCGGTCCCGACTTCCACGCGGGCAGGCCGAGTTGTAAGCAATGTAGTCCTTATGGATGACGTCGTTCGGCGGCGTTTGGGATGGGTCTAAACTTAAACGGCATCGCCCGCAGCACGTGGAGGATTGTGAGGCAAAGGCCCTGCTCTTAGATGCAACTGTAAGCAGCGTCATCTTCTCCACGACACGCATGCTTGACCGTTTACTGTGCACCGGTCGCAGCCCCATTCTAGACCGTGCGTAGCTACAATGCTCATAGAAACCAGGAGGCTTTGCAGCACGGGCCTATCCCGAGGCTGTAGGCTCGCAGATGTCCGATAAACTACTTGCTCACCCTCTCGCCCCAGCCGCCTTGCTCCGCTGCGGGGTTGAAACATGATCTAGCAAACTCGAACGCGATGCGTGAGACTGTCTTACTTCCGGTGAGTTCTTCGCTCGTCGCGCAACGGTGGACGCAGCCGCCTTGCTGACAACATGAAGTGTTGAATGCAAAGCAACCAGCACTTTTCGTGGCACATTCCCGAATCAGCCACTCCTGCACAACTCACATTGGCAAGACTCGTGTTCGGAGCAAAGCAGCTGTTCAAGCCAACCGCACACGAACTGGAAGTTGTCCGTCTACACTTATTTAGTATATCAAACATGTGTTTCCTTTTTTTCGAAATTGCCGTTTCAGATGTCGCTTTCGCGAGCCTTTATTCTTGGTCCGCACATGTCACTCTCTCAGCAAGGAAGTCGTATGTGGTGTTGGTGGTGTTGGTAACGTTGGTGTTGTTGTTGGTGGTGGCGGTGGCGGTGGCGGTGGCGGTGGCGGTGGCGGTGGCGGTGGCGGTGGCGGTGGTGGTGGTGGTGGTGGTGACGGCGGTGGCGGTGGCGGTGGCGGTGGTCGCGGCCGGAACGGGTGTGATTTTGGGGAGGTGGGGCATGTTGGCGAGGAGGGTACACAATCAGAAGCCTGAGGACGTTTTCGGCGACTTGCAAATGATGCCACAGAGTTCCAATACATTGTTCTCGTCGAGCGTGGGCTGCACTCATTGCACATTTGCGACCTTTGCGGTACTGCTAGCTGCACTGGTGGGAAGCTAGTCGTGTCGAGTGCGCATCAACAAGGCTATATTCGTGAAGTGCCTGCTTCCAGAGAGCTCGGGGCAAAAACAGGAGGTCACAAGCGCTGGTCGGGAGGGTACTGGTTACTACTGATTACTGAAGAAAGACACAAGCAGCCGATGGCAAACTCGGCACGATCTGTCAATTCCTGCCTGATGTATGTCCAGTACTTCAACCGAAGTGTCGGCACGGCGCTTGTGAGCGAGGATCACTGTTCGGCGCTTGTTCCGACGCTGCACCCAGTCCTGCAGTCAGATGAATGTGGATAAAGGCCAGCACGTGCCTCAATGTAATCTATCCGCTGACCCTTATTCCAGGTGCCACACGCAGTTGCGGGATAAGGACCACGCTGGCGTGCCAGAACCAATCGCTCTCCGAGCAGATCGGTAAAAAACAATGGACACACCCCGCGATTCAGCAAAGAGGGGACGAGCTCACTGGGAAAATGCTCGGTGCATGCAGCACTAAGAAACTACGACGACTGTCGCCTGAACTACACCCGGCACTGCTGTGACGTTGTCAGCCGTTACCTGCACGATTTCTGGCTGCATGTCGTGCTGTTGTGGCGAAGTAGAGGTATTCTCCCCTCGTTGCCACACCACGGGGATGTTCAAGCCGTTGTTAAACTCCACCCTGCCAGTTTGGAAATCTGTGCTCGTGAACACCGTGCCGATGTAGTCCAAGTAGATCTCGTTCTCCGGCCCGCGATAGAAATGGAAGTGCTCTGTGCACGGCTCGTTGGGTTGCTCACCATTAAATGTCATACGAGTGCCACCGGTCAAGGTGTAGTGGTCATCTTGCACACGCACGGTCGTGTACATGATGCCAGGGGCCGATCCCCCTGCCTCCGGGGGAACTATCTTCCAGCTGCCTGCCAAGTTCCTCAACAGCTCCTGTTTCTCTTCCTCGGGAAGTGGCACGGAGCCGGTTGGTATGCCCCGGCAAAATGGCTGGGGGAATCGGTCTTGCTGAAGGCATTTGCAGCCACACGGTGGCGGGCCCTGGAACTTCAACAACTCAGGGTGAGTCGGCATTCTCTTGGAAAACGGCTTCGACGACCACACAGGCTCCGTGATGTAGTCCATGGCAGCAGCTTTTGATATCGATACTGCACAGCGTGAAGAAACGAAGTCGCAAGATTTCAGGCCAATCGTTACACCCAGAACTCATCATGCTGAAGCTCCTGGATAAACAATGCCAAGTGTGTTGCTGCAGGCACCTGTTTGTGAGGATTATGGGGGTTGCCAAACCTTGAGAAAGACCTCGTGGTCGAGATCGCTGCGCGTGCATGCAAACGTCACATTGGCTAGTAGCCTGCATTGCATCTAGTTTCTAGTTTCGGACCTCGTAAGTTCTACCCATCTGATGGCAAGTGCTCTGCGTGTTGGGGACACCCTTAGCCTGGAAGCAAGCACAGTGCGTCAAACGAAGCCCACATTCAGAAGTGAAGACATGCTGAATATCGGACAGCCGAACTTCGCACAGGAAAAAGGTGAAAAATCACTGCAGATTCTCAATCGGAGATAAACCTGATGACAGGCACTGTCTCAAAATGCATGGGCTGAACAACTGATCAGCTTCGACTTAATTACTGCAAAAAACCAAACCAAGCCGTCGGTCCTCCTCACTTAACTGTGCTTGGTTCTGCTGCGCCGCACCTTGCTCCTCCACGGCCGACCATTCAGAGGATGGGGTGAGGAATCCTCTTTGCAAACTTTTTGCAGAGAAGGAGTAGGCAAACCGACGGCGGAGAATGCAGCAAAACACTAGCAACAACGACCTGGACCCTTTGAGGCCTCCTCGCGTGGTACTGAGTTCCGACCACGTGGACGGTGGCGCTTGGTCGCTGGACTTGACTGAGCGGTACCACCTGCAAAAGTCGGGTCATCTGGTTCAGTTCACGCGGAAATAAGCTTGAATGTTCTACACTGCGCGAGCATGGGGACGTAACAATGACAGCGGAGGCGCGACGCTGGCGCCGGTGATGGCGACTGCGGCAGCTGCAGGAGCATGTGGGGACAGTGGCGGAGGCTCCGGAACTGGTGGCGGTGGTGATTGTGGTGGGGATTGAGGTGGTGGCCGAGTGGTGGTCGAGCGTTCATTGATCGTACCGCGGCAAGAAGGCGGTGATGGTGGCGCTGACTGTTCCTACTGGTGCTCGTGGGAGGCTGGCAGTACTCGGTGGAAGCAGTGGCTATAGCGGGTTGGTGCTCCTGGTGTGGGCGTGGAGCAGGAGCAGTGACAGCAGCAGCAGAAGCAGCAGCGGCAGCACAAAGGAATCGCAAATGCCCCAGCAAAGGGAACAGCAGTACAAGCAGCCGTGGAGATAATACTGAATTCGAGCGGCAAAGACGACTATTGGTCGAGAAGGAAAGCTGAATCAACAAGGTCCAACGCGGCAACCGTAGCTCTAACAACGAGGTGTCAAACACAGCACATCAGGATCGACCATCAGCTGTGTTCTGCGGGCCCCAAAGTCAACAGGTTGGCCCTTAGAATGCAAAGCAAGCTTTCACGTGCTAGCCGCTAGAACCAGCTCGGTGCTGCGAGTTCCGAATTCCGTGAAGGTTCCGATCCACCAACCGTCACTCTGGGAAGCGTCGTCTAAATCACATACTGCTACATAGCCTGACACAACAGAATAATTTATATCTAGAAAGGTGCTACTTATTCAAAGTAGGCTCTTGCCGGGTCCGGAATGAAACCAATCTAGGCAATCGCCCCTTGCCGCCTCGTTTGCGCTCCTGCGCTTTAGGTGCAGGAGTCAGAGACGAGGCGGCCTAGCACAAGAGTCTCGCATCTCTTCTCCAAGAATAAAACTTTCTGCGATCACTCTCTCTCCCTGGCCCTCTCCTCCCAGTCTCTCCCTGTCTCGCTCCCGTAGGCCCATCTGGCCTGCTTGCACTGTTGTAGCACTCGCTCTTTCTCCCTGCCGTCCCCTGAATCCAAGACTGTTGCAGCCAAGCTTTCTGGGCTTGGTGCTTCTGACGCTAGTGGACATGCTTCTCCACTAGAAGGACGAACTGCAGTCAAGTAGCTCCTATAAGGCGGCATGAGTGCGGCACGGGCGCTGAAAGACTGAAACAACCCTGAGCCCAGATACCGAAAAAACTGTGAACTGGCCTTGTCCATAACCGGACCCCGTTCCTAAACGATGAAGCAATGAAGATGAAGCCACATCCCGCGGCTTACACGAAGTGACCCGCGCCTCGGTCAGGACCGAGGACAAGGGACGACGCTCCTCAAACCAATCAGAGCACTGCCACACTCGAATGCGAGCGAAAAGATGAACAGCAAACTTCTGGCAGCAGCAACAATGCATTGTCCAGCTCCTGGCGGACCGGGCTGACTTCGGGCTCTTCGGCCAAAGTTCCCATTGCCTTTCGAATCACTTGTCCAGAAAAGTCTGTAGAATTGGACTTGGGCTTAACTTGGACACGGCGGAGCCGGGTCTAACGCGGAAAGGAGTGGAAAGCCGCTTGTGGTTGAGCCTCCAAGGTCTCGGGCTTGGATTTGGGCTCGCCACCGATCAGTGAGGGTTCAAGATGTAGAGTTTGGGAGTCATGGGCGACATCAAGGGCATGGCTTCGTCACAGCCTGACCTACACAGAAAACTCATGACGACCTGCTGTCTAGAATCTTGAAGATCCCGTACAAGCTGGCTTCTACACACCACTTCCGTTATGACTCGTGCCTCGGAGGTGATTGATAGGAACCTCACTTCTAGACCAGTGGCCTGCCTTCATGCGCTTTTTCGCTAGTCTTCCTCCAAGGATTCCGTGCATGAGTGTTTGTCGGCGCATGCTTTTTCAACCCGCAGCAAACAAACACGAATGAGTTCGAGTTTCGTAGCGACGTCCGAAAAACGTCTCCTGCGTGCTTCATTCTCCCTTATGTCAGTTTGCTGCTTGTAGATGCTATCCATGTGCTGGCCACGGTTACAAAATTTGACCGATAAACCCAAAAAGCCGTGATTTTACGACAGCTGCTGCCGATTTTGCCATCCAAGCAGCGAAGCAAACCTCAAACTGAAAGTACGAGTAACTAGCTAGCATGTCTGACAGAAATCCAACTGCCGATGTGCACGACTCCTCGCAGGAAGCTGCAACCAGTCCTGCTACGAGCTTCAAACTGTGGACTCCCTCCTTAGCGAAGCCGCAACAACCAAAACTCGAAGCCGTCAACCCGGCCTCGCTCACCGATGCCTCGGTCATGTGGCGTCTCCGGGACAGAAAACCTGCCGTGAACAAAGGTTTCGTGGTTCAACACGAAAGCTGATGTTCCATGCCTGTCGGGGGCCCTAGACCATTGCTGTTCAGAGCGCCTTCTCCATGTGCCTGCTTTGGGACCTCGTTACGATGGCCATGTTCATGAAGGCGTGGCATCTGCAAAGAGTGGCTGCTTTCCTTCCGTTCCCGGTCCACTTTCCTTGCTTTGCTCGTGCTCATGGTCTTTGTCAAGGCCGAGGGAAAAGGCCTCCTGTATGACCTTATGAGACAACCACGTTGAAAGAGCGGCTCCTGGTCCAGTCTCCCCAGCACCCTGAATTTCAATCCCCTCAACTTGCATCAGAAAGTGCCGCGAACAAACCCCAAGCACAAGAACCTAGGAGCCACTTTGCCCGAAAAACTTGCATGTGAAGCCCTAACATACCTGAAATCTAGGATGGATACTCACTGTCTAAGCAATCTATTTAAACAGCCTCTCGGAAAGTTGAACCACTCGTCCCCGCTTAGGGTGCCTGGGCGGTCCGTGGAGCTCGAGGCCACTTCTCTGTCCGGCATCTGAGGGAATGTCAAACATGGCGAAGTCACAGACGCTGTTCGGGCCGTTTGGTTCAGGGGTGCATCTTAAGATGGAACGGCTGGCGCTGTGATCGCTCGCGGCTTCCAAGCTTTAGGCCAGAGTGTAACGTTCAAACATCAGTCCATCTGCATTTCTTTCATCAAGCGACCAGGGCTCTGCGGAGTGTTGTGTGTGTGCATAGGTGCATACTCCCGGCACGCATGCACCATGCAGACAGACGTATGTGCAGGGAACTGGCTCACTGTATGTGTTGATCCTTGAAGGCACCTTCTGCTTCTGAAAGCCCTGTTCGAAAGTAACAGACGACTTCAACCTTTAGCGCGTAGGATCAAAGCACGGTGTAAGTTGCACACCCGATCATCTTGCGAGGCGCCAGCCTGATCGGTGCACTCAGGGGGGCGAGGTTCCCAGTTTGGGTTACGGAGCGGGTTTGGGCCCCAGCTTGAATCGGGACCTATCGACCGGGTCTCGGCTGAGGTACGTTTCCAAGCCGCATCTGGATGACACAAACGGAGATCCCTGCAGCCTCTCTCAGGAGGCAAGTTGCCCGGTACCCAATCGAAAACTATCTTGTGTCAGCTTGAATGCCATGATCTCGAAAACAAATCATTCCCACCGTCCCACCGACACCGGCAACCCCCATGCCGCGACATTGACGAAGCCGAGGAAGACGACGACGACGACTGCGACGATGGCAGGATCCCAAATCAAAGCCCCAAAGACTCCATAGACGGAACTGGTTGCAAGGAAACGGGTAGCAACTGTCTTGTTTGCTGTCGTCCAGTAGCTGGTTCGGGTGTTTTGATCAAAATGCACATTGACCGGCACAATGCATTACGATCAAGGTCCGAGTCGAACAGGTTGGGAAGAAAGACGGCATGAAGTGAAGAACTGCACATGATGCCTTGTCTGAATCTGAGCTTGTGGAGCTTCGAAATGAACCCCCCAGGGTTGTTTAGGGATGCAGTGTATCAAGGCATGGGTAAGTAGCACGTAAGACCTCGGCGAGGTTCGCGTTGTTGCGCAGCAGGTCGCAGATGCCGCTTTGCGAGGCCTGCAGACGAGAGAGTGCTAGGTTTGCTCACTGCGTTGCCAAAACGACTGGCCTCTGCTAGTTCCAGAACACTTCAAGTATGCATAGACCTCGCAAGCTACAGCACAAACCCATTGCCAAAGCGTGCCTGCTGCGAGGCCTGGGAATCTTGGTATGAATCTTGATGCAGAAGCTGCGATGCTCGCACTTCCTGTTGTGACGCATCCTGTCCGAAACCAGGGCTCGGACAAAACAAGACAGACACTGCAGCCCGTTATGCAAAAGCTACGCTGCTGTCGCAGCCAGTGTGGATCTTAGCACGTTCCGCACCCACGATGGCCCCTTTGAATGGGCGTGCAGAGATACGTCAACATAATTTCAAACTCGTCTAAGCGCTCACACACGTTGTGGATGACTGCCCTGACAACATCCCTCGCTGCAAAAGAGTCCAACAAATCACGCGATCTCCTCCTGTTCCTGCGACGAATCCACCACATCGGCCCACCGTGCACGTGGCACCCCGGTAGGCCGCGGCTCCCAGGTCATGGCCATCCTAATAGTTGAGGCCCCCCAGCCCGTGGCGCAAACCCCCCACTTCGATACCTGGAGCCACACGGCCCAAGCGAGCGAGGGAAGCCACTCGAAGTGGTTCGTAGGGTGCTTTGGGGGGGCACTTCTCACAAAACCTCATCCTGACTAGAGGCGAGGCATGATTAGCTTGATATCGGAGCATTAAAAGTTGGACATCATGTATGCAGCCCGATGCAACGCGAGAAGCAGGGGGCAGCCAGCGTCTTTTTGCATCCTCATCTTCAGATCTTTCATTTCACGTTCTCACCACGTGTACCAGCATCCGGCCACATCGCCTTCTCCTTCCTTTTAAATAGGAACCCATTAGCTTACAAAAACCGTTTGTTGCAGTGAGAGGGCCTTCTGACCTCAACCCAAGCGGTCTACAACATCCAGAAGTAAACATGCTGAATTCATATGAACGATAGAAACCCATGAGAGTGGAAGAGCCTTGGCATTCCTCTAAGAGACGCTTCCCTCGGTAATGCATGCCAGACCAGTCTGAAAACCTTGTTGATACAAGTAAACGCCTACACTGCACTGTGCGTAATTAGGCTGCAATGATGAGAGTTGGCTCCTACTGCGGCTCACGCAGCTTTCGCCGGGGTCAGAGCTGCACGGCGGCGGGGCGCAAGAGCCGGTTTTTCCTCCCCGTTCGTCTCCGTGCCTCAGTTTTCAGGTTCAATTAAGCCAAGCTCATGAGCATATACTGTTTACGGATTCGCCGCTGCGAAGTACGAGGCATTAGATCCATGCTTGCAAACTCACATTCTGGCATGACGATCAAGCTTGAAAAGCCTCAAGCAGTAGATTGTGCATT
Source organism: Symbiodinium necroappetens (assembly GCA_905231915.1). NCBI lineage: Eukaryota > Dinophyceae > Suessiales > Symbiodiniaceae > Symbiodinium > Symbiodinium necroappetens. Next base: position 18,169 of record CAJNJA010093742.1, read on the forward strand.
CCACTCGGCCAGTGCTAGCTGACTTTTGTGACGGGTTTCTTGCTTTGCAGGATTGACTTCCTCTTTGCTTAGCACGACGCCGTGGCACCGGACAAAAACGAGAACAGACCTGCTGACAAACAACTGCAACATAAAGACCTCTGCCTGTAGACTTCACGCGAGAGACTGGGCTAAATCGTCTGCGGGTACTTGAGCAGCTTCAGCAGGTAACGACCGACTGGTTAGCATACGCGGCACCCTTCAACGACTGGACTCAAAGCGTCTCAATGACAGCAACAACGAGAAATGATCATCGTCACCGCCTCCGTGGTCACCATGCTGGCAATCAACTGCTCTTACAGCCGCCGTGCATCTGACACCGCATGATGCCGCCACCTTTGCACTTTGCACCCCACAGCCGCACCCAAGGACTGAGTGGACCGATTTGGACTGCGGCCCGGGTGGCGCAGCTTCTTCGGCTCCTCCCCGACCTCCTCGGGCTCTTCTTCCTCGTCCTCCTCGCCTCCCTGCAGACCCTCCTCGAGCATCATGAAAGGCAAGTCTTCGGGATTCCAGTGAGCTCAGAGTTTGAGGGCAGTCCTAGTGCCGGAAATCATACCGAGATGTCCTGAGGCGTCTCACTCATGCGTGGATGGAAATTTCTGTAAACCCGTGGATTCCACACTGAAAGCACGCAGCTCTGTCCCCAAAACCTTGGAAGACCTTGAAACAGAAAGTTCCTCAGCACCGAACGGGCTCTCAAACAAAGGCATGAGCGCAAATAAGGCTCCTCTTCCTCTTCAGCCTCCTCAGCATCCACCAAAAGGGTGGAGGTGCCGAGATGCTTGGGCAGAAGACGGACCTGTTCGTTGGATCAACGACACCGAGGCTCACAGCATAGCCAAGAAATTTCACAAGACGTTTTCAGAAGCGCTTACTCGGAGTTCCGCTGGACCACTTGTGAACTCAGCAGCGCAGGATGGCGGTGAAACTCTGGGCAGAGCTTCAAGAATATGTTCGTCACCAAATTGGAGTCAACATCGCTTGTCCGATACTCATATCGGCGGTGGTGATGGCGGCGGCGGTCACGGTTATGGTAGTAGTCGTCGTCGTCGCCGTCGCCGTCGTCGAGGTAATACTAGGTAGCGGCAGCGGGAGCAGTAGCAGCAGCCGTAGCCGTGTCGTCGTCGTAGTAGTAGTCGTCGTCGTAGTAGTCGTCGTTGTCGTCGTCGTCGTAGGGGTCGTCGTCGTCGGCGTCGTCGTCGCCGGCGGCGTCGGCGTCGGCGTCGGCGTCGAGGTCGCCGGCGGCGTCGGCGTCGGCGTCGGCGTCG
>CAJNJA010093753.1:3711-16676 GCA_905231915.1 Symbiodinium necroappetens
CCCCCCCCCCCCCCCCCCATATAACTCGAGAATCTGCAAGGTCTCCGGGACCCTGAAGCCTCGATACAAGTATACTATATATTTTACCCCCCAAATCCGATTCTAATTATGAGGCTCCCTATCTTGTAAACCCGCAGATGCAATGTCTCCTCCATGGCTTGAAGCCTTCATCTGAGGGTTTTGCATATATTTTGTTGCGTCAACCGGTGCTCAGAGCCGGTGATCAACAGTGAGGATTGGGTGTAAAGTTTAGGGTTCAGAGTTTCGGGCGTTAGAGTACAGCGAGTCTGATGGACTGAGTATGCGGGGTGGTTGGGGGGGGGGGTGCAGGGGAAGCCTAAACCTAGCGCTTTGGCCTGGTGCTGTCAGACTTCGCCATGATACCTTCCTCCTTGAAGAGCCGAAAGACTTTGTCAAAACATGTATTGTCGCTGTTTCCTTCTGATTCTATACTCTAGAACCTCAGCCTTAAAGCCAAAGACGATCCACCTGTGGCATTGCTCCTTCCTGGGACCAGGACCTTTGGTATTTCTTTTGTTTCAACCTTCTGCGGCAGTTCTACTCGTACCAGGCCCCGCAATGCGAGTTTGACTTGGGCCGTAGGATGGCGCTTGCGACGATGATTTCTGTTCGCGCATGGGTCTTCGTTCTGCAAATATGGTTGATGTGGACCTTTGTCACGGTCTGGTCGCAACAGGAGGAGAAGCTGTTTCGAGCGCAGCATGCTGCTGGCTGTGCTGTAGAGAGGGTCATGCGCCCCGGCAGCAAGCCACTGCACGTGCGAGCTTGAGAGTTCTGATGTTGGCTCCCCACTGATTGCTGAGCTTCTTGGGATGGAGAGGTGGCTTCGAGAGAGACATGCGCAAATAATGCAAGTAGGTAGGTGCGCAGAACGCCAAGTTCAGTAGCCGCCCAGGGTGGGTTTAGGATGTGAGTTCAGACACACAGCTTCAGATGTGTGCGCGCGCGACACTTCGTAGTAGCATGTGAGAGTGCATTGAGCTTCTTGCATCCGGCCGCGTTTGGGTTTGGGCTCATGAACCCTCATGGGTCTGCCGCAAGTGGACGTCGTTCTGTGTGTCCACGTGCTTGAAGATGCCCGGGCATTTGGACACGATCAGGTGCCGAGCTGGCCAGCTTGACTCCTGAGGAAGGGAAAGATATCAGAGAGTGAAGCGGTATTTGCATCAGAGGTTCAGCTTGCCTCCACGCTTCAGGCAGAGGCTCTTGCACCAGGGCGAGACTTTGCTCGATATGGCAAAGATAGATGCACTTATGGATTTGCAGCTCGTTCTGCTGCCAATCGTCAAAGAAGCCAAACGCGGCCGTGCGTCCGTGATCGAGGCTCAGCCTAGCCGATGCATCTTTGGACAGGCTACTCGCAGGGGCCTCTTGCATGGGCCGTGTTGACGTCGTGAACTTGCTGCTGGAAGCACGGGCAATCGTGGATTTGTCCTGCAGTCAGGGCTGCCCAAACGGCTCCTCATTTTGCTACGGGCGGGGCCACATTGACATCGTGAACATGCTTCTGGAAGCCAGGGCCAACACGGACTTGTCTGACAGTGACAACCAAGGTGTGACGACTCTTCATATTGCTGCCCTCCAGGGCCATGTTGACATCGCGAATTTGCTGCTGAAAGCTACCCCCCGATGCCAGTGGCACGGCCGACCGAAGCCTGCTCCTGGACATCGGCCTCCCTTTGCTAAATTCTGAGCTCTCCTTGTCTATCTATTGGGGTTCATAACATAACAGTCACCTGCTGTATAGCTGGCTTCTAGGGGTCCGGCATCGTTGGAGATCCTGCCCAGCAGATGATGATGGCAAACTTGTTTGTGCGCCGGTCAAGATGCCAGCTTGAGATCCTTCCCGAGCACATGAATCACGTTCTTGCGCAGGATCTCAGTCTAGCATCTTGACCCGCGCATTGCATACAACTCGCAGTGTGCACTTCTCTGCAGATTGCTGCTTGTGAGGGCAACCTTGACATCGTGCGCTTGCTGCTGGAAGCTGGAAGCAGGGGCGAACATGGATTCCCGCAGCGATTGGGGTACAGCTGTTGTTTCTGCTGCCAACAAGGGCCACGTTGACATCGTGAGCTTGCTTCTGGAAGCCAGGGCCAACACGAACTTGTCTGATAACCAAGGTATGACGGCTCTTCACCATGCTACTATCAACAACAACGTGCAAATTGCGCGGCTGTTGCTAGGAGCTGGTGCCAACTCTAGCTTGACCGACCCAGATGGAAGAACGCCCTTGCATTGCTCTGCAGCTCGATGCCATAATGGCCTCATTCGTTTGATGCTAGTGGCTGGCGCTGACTGGGACACTGCCACTTGGGGCACTTGATGAAGCTCTTCGGGTAGCCTCTCAGTTCGGCCGCGGGCTGATGCTCGTGCCAGCAAATACCAGGCTGCCACCGGGCGGATGTTCCATCACAGACCGGAGCTCTGACGGTAGTGCCGGTCGCTACCCGGGAAGATCCGTGCATAGCACTCAGACCTCCTAATATGGAGTGTGCCAAAGCCGGATGTGGGCACTTGATGACATGGCTGTGCACGGGAACTTCGAAGACTACAGCGAGAGCGAGGAGGATGCTGGCTTCTGCAACTTGATGTTCTGCCGTGATGCAGATTAGTATGAAGATGCGCTCGGCTAATTAGCCTCAAGCAAATTTGCAAGTGGCAAGAGGTGACAAAATGGATGTGCAAGGTAGCACAGGTTGGATGCTACCTGAGTAGCAAATTGCACTTTTCGCCGTTAGCCTCTTTCCTCGAAGGCTAAGACGGGCAAACATCAGAGTCGACCGCAAGAATGTGGATCAGTCTGAAGCATTCTACTGGCTTCTGCAAAAGCCGCGAGACACGAAAAAACACGCTAGATATGCAAAGGCACCATGCACATCAAGCTTGCGAAGCCCAATTTCAATGTTTCAGCATGTTCCAGCCTTGCTTAGCCTCACCTTAACACGCATCAACAGTTGCCTTAAAAGTTTCTTATCCTCAGACCCACAACGGGCCAATTGTCCTGGCCACGACGGCGCCGAACCTCAATAATAAAGGGGCCTTAACAATTAGAATAGGGTTTGGGGGTATATTATACTATAATCATAATGAGGACCCCGCAAAAAAATAAACAATAACCGTATTAACCTTATTCTAATTATTAAGGCCCCTACATTAGACAATGGGACACCTCCCAGCAACGGCAATCCGAAGTGCTGCTTTGATAGCGGGTGCTCTCTTCTGGTAGGGTTTAGGGTTAAGGGCTTGTCTGTAGGCTTCACCTTGCTCCATCCGTCTGAGCTCAGGAGCCGCGTTCACAGCATCCTGGACACCATGATGCCAAAGCAGGTGCCCCCTCGGTGCCAAAGAGCCCCCAAAACAGCCCGAGGGAAGCGTGACGGCCTGGGGTTCAATGTTTGAGAGAGCGAAGTTGATTCCGGGTATTGTATTGCTAGTTCTTTATGGCTGGACATCAATATACTTGTTAGATGGGGTCGGGGTTGCAAGTTGCGAAGAGCCGTTCAACAACGACTCAATGGTTTTGTAAGTGGTAACTTCAGTACCCCCAATCTCGACAACCCAAAGCCTTACTAAAGAAATGAAAGATGGCTCTTCTGCTTCCAAAAGAGAGCCTTTCCAGAGAAGGAGACTTCGCTAGTGGTTTACTTGCTGTATGTACTTGCAGCCGTTCTGGAGGTGTTTATCACCCTGCCCTGATCCTTTAAGTGGCTCCAGGTGGTGAGAGAGATTGCGGAGAATCCAGATCCACGGCAGCAAGGGAGAAACGTGCAGCGGTGTGGACATACTGTTTCGCAAGTTCCACGTATGTCCCGTATCGAGTGTGCTGATGACGACTGAAACCGAAAGCTAATGATACTAAGGGCTCAATACAGCTACCTTGCCTATCACATTCACACCCGAAACCTCAGAATCGTCCTGGAATTCTGAACTTCTAGACGCCTTGCAGCACGATTTTATAATATCCCTTAGTCCTTAGTAGAAAGAAGCCTGCTGGGGGAAAGAGCTTTCTGGAGTTTTGAGAAATCAGGTCTTGGAATTTATGGGCTTTGGATGTTTCAGGTTTGGGGGTTCGAGGGTTTAGGGCTCAAGAGACTTGGGGGTTAGGGGCTAGTCGAGGAGTCGAAGCGCGTTTCGGGTCCAAGGCTTAGGGCGAGTCATAACGGATTCAGGGTTCCAGTTTTAGGGTGGTGGTTAGAGGGGGGGGGGTGAGGTTGCTGCACTGCTGGCATGCATGCCTATTCTTGGCCTGAGAGGTTTTAAGGATTTGAGTGTGCAGTTTTTGTTGAGAGGAGCGGGGGCAAGCGCTTGCAGCTTAAAGAGCTTCTTAGCTTGAAGCTTATTGCAACGCGCAGCCCAAAAAAGCTCGAACACCCCGACGCCCCAGCCGGGGCTCGGAATCCAATGCCTGCTATGCCCAACAACCAACTCCCTGAACCACGAAAGGGCCGTTCGAGTTGAGGATGTCCCCTTGCCCTCGCACAAGTACCGCTTGGCCACGATTGTCCCTCGGCTGTTCCTTTTTTTGGTGGCTGTATAGCGCAATTACCACGAAGACTCCGGCGCAACTATGGGCCCTGCGCAATTAGACATGCGATTCCTTCTAAGGCTTCTTGAACACACTGCCATGACACACACACCCCTATATACGACCCCAGAAAAGACGTATCAATCCCACAGAGTTCGAGCCCTTAGAAGAAGCCTTGGAAGGCGACTTAAAACCCTTGTCTGATCCCAGTCTGATGTTGAATATGCAGGGTTTAGGGTTTATGGGAAGTAAGAACTGTACTGCTTGAACAGACCCAATGCACGAAAAGTGGGGTCTGAGTCAGTAGTACTACTATTGCCCCCCTAGTTCCTACCTGTTTAAGCAAAAACCAAAATATCCCAAACCCTTGTGCGAATTATTCAGGCGCCTTTCTTCAGCTTCAACGGATGTCACTCCCAAACCACAGTAGCTCGAAGCCCTAAACCGTAGACGCCCAAACCTCCCCCCCCAATAAAGAGCGCTTCATCCCGAACCTCAACCTCGAAACCCTGAACATCCCCGAGCACTGATTCCTAAATGACATGAATAGCAGAAAGTGGAAAGCCCAGTAATGATGGTGAACATGAGAATGCTTTGCTAAAGGTGTTCGTTGTGAGATGATTCCAATCATAGTCGTAGCAGTAGTAATTAAACAGCAATATGGGTAGTTCTCTAAATTAGGGCCCCCTTTTCGGCCCCCAATATAGTGCGGCACCCTTATAAAAAGGACCCTCAAAGCAACATGGGTAGTTCTCTAAATTAGGGTCCCCTTTTAGATCCCCAATAAATTGCGGCACCCCTATAAAAGGGACCCTGATTTAGAGAACTACATATTAATATATACATATATGTATATATATATATATACATATATAGATATATACATATATGTATACACATATGTATATATATATATATGTATATATATATATACACGCATATATATATATATGTGTTTATGTATACATATACATACATACATACATACATACATACATACATACATAGATATATATATATGTATATATATATACATATATAAGAGGTGCAGGCGGATCTGGTGGGCTTCACTGAGATGGCTGCTTCAAGGGAGCCTGATGAGGCCCGGCTGTGGGGAGGCTCCCAGGTTGCTTGCGCTGCTCGCTTTGGGGCGCTAGGCTTTGAGGGTCGCGGCTTTTAGGGTTTAGGGTTTAGGGCATTTGGGGCTCTAGGCTTTGAGGGTTTAGGCTTTAGGGTTTAGGGTTTCGCTTTGGGGTTCTGACGCCCTCAGATAGCTCTGATCCCCCGAAATGAACCACACAAGAAATCCTGATCATGGGTCCTCCAAAAGAGACCCCTTATTTCTCTGAACCCCCCGAAAAATAATCGAGAGCCCTGAAGAACCCGAAAACCCTGGACCCGCAAAAACCTGGGGGTTGAGAGATGTGGGGTCTAGGCGTTGAGGTTTTAGGCTTTTCCAGGACTGTCAGTAGTTGGAGTTTAAGATTATATGGCTAGTGGTTGACGGTTCAGGGGTCTAGATTCTGGCCATGGACTTGTTCAACACTGCTAAAGTGGGCTTTGGAGTCGTCATGCTCGCAAGAACGCATCTTCACGGCAACGCCAGGGCAATATTCAGGTGTGAATACTTCGGTAAAGTCTCCCCGTTTAGTTCCGTGATGAACAAATGATGTGTGTGAGGCCAGCCTGGTGCACTAAACTCCCGAACTCGCTTTTGAATACTTTAGGGTTAGAACCCCTACCTAAAGCAGCCTAAACCCTAAAGCCTAAACCAATAGAACTTCCAGCTGACCCCCGAGGCTCTCGACCATCACGGCACTTTTCTTAGTAGTATTCACATACGGTGAGTATGAATACTAATGGGAACCTGGACACCTTTTGTCGAGGTGGTGAGGCTTATCGAGCAGATCTTCAAAATCTTCGACGACCTCACCGACTTCCTGGCAATCTATAAGGTGGGGGATTATGCCTGGTCTTCTAACCTTCTATAAGGGTTTATAAAGGGCTCCTCTTCTCTTTCCGAAAGGGTTCCAGCGCAAGGCTTGCAGACATGAGGTACTCTTTGCAGCGAGGAACTCGAAAGGGGACCCCTGATTCTGTTGAATTTCTAGCACAGCCCCTAGCTCCTCGATGTGACCCGAAACCGGCTTTTGTCCAGCCTCTGTCTGGATGCCAAGGGCGATGAGCCCATAGCCCCAGCTTGGTAATTTCAGGCGCAGTTTGGTGATAAATCGCTTTGGGGTTTAGGGTTTAGGGCGCTTCAAGACCGACCCCCTCAACGTTTCGCCCCCCAAACCCCAAGAAACCTCTCCGCCCTTAACCAGCCATCACCTTCAGCCCTTCGGTACTTCGTGGGTCGGAGTTTGCGTTGTAGTGCGATTTGGCTTTGTTCGGAATGATAACAGTGGCATCCACCCGAAACATCTCAGGTCCTTTGACTCCGGTCCGACAAACCCGACACAAGCCGTTGCCTTTGGATCCAATAACCTACTGCTTTCCCATTGGAGCCCCCTGATTTCGCGGGCTTTCTCTCCGTTTCGGGCTCTATAGAAACCCTAAACCCTAAACCCTAAAATACCCTAAACCTCATCCGCTGGCAGATTGAGACCGTTGGTGACGCCTACATCGCCGGTATGGCCGAGCCGCCGCTCACGGCATACCACTCGCCTGTGACCCTCGGCTCGAAGTTGCAGGTGTTGGATGTGCTAGAGTTACTAGCGATGCCTAAATAATAACTAATAGTGTCCCTTAGGGTTCCGTATTTATAAGTTGCTATAATCATAGTAGAGTATACCCCGAAACCCTACTCTAATTTGTTAATCAAGGCCCACATATTCTGCACATACTCCCTACCTCATACAATGCACACATACTGCTTCTACAGCGGTCGGTTTAAAACTCCTACTATTCCCTGGATTTGCCAAACATAGATACATCCCCGGGCCGAAAGTTTCGNNGTCTATTATCTAGCATACAAGCTCTTGCGGAGTTGCGGAGTGCCTCAAAGTGTCGTTTTCCCTCCGCAGGCTAGCGGAGTAATTTCTACGCCTTTTTAAAATTATAATACTTTTTAGTCCCGAAGGAGGCCCCAGGGCTCACTTGTGTTAGGAGTCTACGGGGAAGAAGGTGGGGGCAGGGGTCAACTTTGTTGCTGCAGCTACTGGGTCGAACTATTGGCCCGGCGCAGTAATATATCTCCCCTACCCCCCGAGCAAAACAGCACAGTTTGATTGTTCAGGTTGCAGAAACAAACTCGGAAGCCCTGGGTGTACTTGACCCCAAGCCCTAAACCAAAGCCCTAAACCCTAAGCCCCTGAGCCCCTCAACCCTAACTTGAGGACTGTGCTTCGGTTTTCTTTGGCCATGGTGGAGAAGTTGGAAGCCTGGTCTGCGACCCGGGTACTGTGGTTGCTTTGCCTGTTGTAGCCCCCCTGTCTATCTATCTATCTTTCTTTCTATATATATATATATGTATATATATATATACTGACTGACTGATTAAGGCCCCTAGAATACTAGATCCAGAACGGACTCTTATGCTACAGCATAGCCTACAGGCCTAGTCTAAACCGTCTAGCATGCTGCGGCATCCCCCCCTGTCCCCTCCGCCCCAAAAAAGCTTAGTCTCAGGTGCCCCCGGAGTTGAGGTTTCGGATTCCGGGTTTTGGCGCACGAGCGGGGCTGCTTTCGGTTTTCGGACCTCTCGCAGCTCAGCAAAACTGTTGACTCCAACGCGTGCGTGTAGGTGTCTCTCTGTGTCTGTGTGTATATATATGTATATAATATGGTATATATATATATACACAATAATTATTGTGTATATATATATATATGTATAGAGTAGACCTGCATTGGCCATATTCTCTTGACAATGTGGGCTCCCTATCCAAGCATCCTGCAGGTCCATGGCCCGCGGCGAGAACGTGCGTGTTCGTGTCGGCGTGCATAGCGGCGGCTGCGTCGGGGGAGTGGTGGGGAAGGAAATGCAGCAGCCCGGCTGTGCTTCAAGATTTTTGGATAACCCTAAACCCCAAATCCCTAAACCTCTTGTCCAGGATTTAGGGCTACTGAGAGAAATTGCGGGTTCGAGGGTTCAGGATTAAGAGTTACTTCAACGTCTTGCCGGGCATGCCGGGCGGAGTAGTGGGGTTCTTGTCCTGTAGCTCGCCACAAAGCTTGCCAACTTATAAATTACCCTGAACCCACGATCATTAACCCTAAACCCTGCTTGGAATAGCTCTTGAATCCTGCTGTGTGCCGGGCCGAAGCTAGCTAGCCGGCCTCTACCATCACAGTTGCTTCAGGGATTGCCGCGTGGACATCGCCCAGGAAATTAGCTTCGTGTTTGAATGTTTATCGGGCTTAAGGTTTAAGATTAGGTCGACAACAAAATTTGATTTTTGCGCCTGAGGAGGTATCACCTTTTCGGCAACTCGGCTTTGAACTGGCCTTCCGAGACCCAGTCCTGCATCGCGCACAAACAGGCTTTATAGTTTAAGGGTTTAGACTTTAGGGTTTAGGCTTCTGCGACAACCGTTAAATCAAGCTGGGTTTGTATGATTTCTGGCCACGGTATCTGGAGCTCCTGAGGAATAATATTGGTGAGCGTGGGATTTCGGATGCCGTCGAAAGAAGCATTGCTCCAAATCCTGAGTTCTGATCAAGACCTAAGGGTTTAGGGTTTAGGGGGGGCCTTATAATTTCGTCTATTTTGTTCGAGCTTCCTTAGTAGAGCTATAGTATCCTAGGTGCACTAGTAGTACCCTGTTGCCCTTCTTAGTTTGGGGCCCCCTGTTTTTGAAACCAAACAATAAGAAAAAGGGTACCCTTACTATCAAGGGGTTACTGGGGAACCCAGCCTAACATGATCGAACAATCCGAAGGTCTTTCACCCGAAGCGCCAGTCGAGGCCCGAAAGAGGGTAATTAGCCTCATGTTCTGAAGCCAATAAGAACCTAGCTTCAGCCGCCCCTGCCGCCACCCAACAGACGATGACAAAGCATGCCAGGCAGATCTCCGCGCGCGCATGCACGAAACTCCTAGAAACCGGGAGCTCCCAAGCCCAGACACCCCCCAAGGGCAGTGCAAAGCCCAGAATCATCCTTTCAGCCCTGAAAGCTCCAGCCCTAGAAGACTCCCAACCCTGGACCCCTGATGGACAGAGAGAGCCGTAAGTTCCTAAGGCCAAAGCTTTCAACCCTCAGGGCCAAAAGCCCTAGTGTAGGGGCCCTAATAATTGGAATAGGGTTTTGGGGGCTCCTTATCATAATTACATACAATATACCCCACCAAACCCTATTCTGATTATTAGGGCCCCCAAATTTAAACTCCAAAGAAAAAGCTCCAATCCCTGATGGCCCTAATGGAGGGATGCATCCGGGGAAGACTAAGGTTCTGCCATGCCAGTGCTGGACCTATTGGAGCTTCCCGGCCGACTTTAGCTATGGCTTCGGATCTACTGTATCTATCTATTTATCAAGATCTGGAATCTGTATCTGTATCTGTCTACCTACCTATACCTGTCTATCTATTCATCTTACCTTACCTTACCTTATCTTATCTTGTCTTATCTTATCTTGTCTTGTCTGGTCTTTTCTATCTATCTACCTATCTACCTATCTATCTATCTATCTATCTGTATAATAAGTTACCATGCTACTATAGTACTACATGACGATATTGCTGAGCTACCGGGGTCCGTGGACTTCAGAGGGTGGGTTGGGTTTTTTGAGCTTATAGGGCTCGTATCAAACTCTGGGCTCTTGTTGAGGGCTTTAGTTGAAGTTACCGTAATAAGGAAACCATATTGTTTGCTATAGATCCCTAGTATGGTAGCTTAAATGAAATCCCTTAACAAGAACCCAGTTTGAGCTTAGGGCTTGTATCAAAGAGGTAGGATCGTCTTGAACGTGAGGCTGGAGACCCACACAAGCCCAACACTCCCAAAGCCCCCCCCCCAAGAAAGTCCCCAAACGAAGCACCGTCCTCCTCAAGGAGCACGTCGCTTCCGGGCTTCGTGCAGATCAGCACCCCCTGCATGGAGGCTGTACAGCAGGAGATGAAGAGCAGAAATCGGGCCGCTGGGCACCAGAAACCCTGTGTGTATTGGCGGGCGGGGGCAAGGGGCTAGTTCAGGGTGTGGGGTTTAGGGTTTAGGGTTCGTTTCGGATTTGGGGTTTATGGCCCACGGTTTGAGGTTTAGTTGTGCGGCCCTCAACCGGCCACCTCTACACACCTCAAGCCCACCGAGCCCCACCACTACACCCCCATGGCCCCGAAACCCGAAACCCTAAGGCCCCTAAACCCTAAGGCCCCGAAACCTTAAACCCCTATACCCCAAGGCCCCGAAACCCGATCTCATGAGAACGACTGAAACCGCTACCCAGGCAGAGAATCCGGAGCACCGCATGCAGCCCCTGGAGTTTCGGCTCCCTTTCTCTAACGTCTGCGCGCGCGTGTGGGGGGTCTTTGGGTTTAGGGCTTTAGGGTTTAGGGTTTAGGCTTCAGGGTTTAGGGTTTAGGGAGGGCTCCTTTAAAGGAGCCCCTAGACCCCAAAACCCCATAATATGGTAGTTCTCGAAAGTAGGATGCCTATGTTGGGGTCCTTTTCTTATAATCGTGCCGTACTATAGATTGGGGACCTACAAAGGTCGGAAACTACCCATATGAACCCTTAGCGGAACCCTGAAGGGTGGCTTGTTGGGTTCCTTGAAGGGTTGCCTTGAGGGGTCGAGAAGGGTGAAGTGTTCAGGGTTGTAGGGCGTACGCAAGGAAAGTTCTGCTGTTGGTTTAGGGTTAAAGGTTAAGGGTTTAGGTTGGTTTGGATTTATTCTACAAACCCGAAAAACCGAAGGGGTCCATGTCTTTTGCGGTCAGGGCTCATGGGCGAGAAGCGATCATGTTGCACGTTGACGTGAGGTGTATGTCGTGCTCTGTCAGCTGACGAACTCAACTCTTGAAGAAGCACGACCGGGCTTGGGATTTTAGGGTTTAAAAACTTAAGCCCCCTGAATCCTGGAAGCTTTCCGAGACCTCGAAAGCGAGGTTCCTGCCACGCACCGATCCGCATCTCCCGACTTCCAAGGCGTGTTGTTTGATAGAGTGCCCTTTGAGGGGTTGTAGAAGTCTTGTTGTCGAATGGTGTTTCTGGGTTTCAAAAGGATTTTGCAAGGGTTTCATCAGGATTGTAGAAGGGTTCAGGGCTTCTCATAACTGGGGGATCGTATCAAGAAGTCCTTACAAGAATAAGTATTGCATTGCTTAGTCTCGTTATCGGTTGAGGCTTTCTTTGGGTGCAGGTCCTTGTTGAGCTGTGGGGTTTCTGTAGGGGTTGATGTGAGCGGCAAAACTTTACAGCTGATCGGTGTACAGAGGCTAGGGGCGTTGCAGATGGGCTTACATGGTTTATGCTGGTTGAAGGTGATGGGAGTGAAGAGGTCTCTGTAAACATGTCACTTTGTAACTAATATTCGTGGGGTTAGCGCTTGAGGGGTGTAGGGTTCAGGTTCTATTTTGTCGGTGGGGCAGAGATGAGGATTTGAGGTCTTTGTGGGTTTAGGTTTGAGGGGCTGCATTTACTAGGGGTTCATTCTTTCGCGAAATCGGCGTGATGCCTGCAAGGGGTTCCGTGCCCTGACTGATGCTTGCAAAGGCACGCAAGGATTAGCGGTTGACTGAAATGGGTCGCTCCTCTTATCACGGGCTTGGGTTCAGCGTCTGGGGTCGCCAGGAAGTTATATCCCTAAGCCCTAAACAGTTAAACCCTAAACCTAAACCATAAAGGGTTTCCAGCGTTAGGAGCTGGAAACGTTTTTGGCTTCTCGATGCTTGGCCTAGGGTTCTGCAGGGTTGATGTGTGCTGTCTCTGTCATTGTTTAATGTGGATGCACGATCGTGATGTTGAAGGTGCAGGGTGTTGGTGGGTGAAGCTTTGGGATCTGGCTTGGGATGTTCAGTTCAGGAGAGTACCTGAAGCTGAAACCGAGATGCCTACATGCCATTTCAGAAGGCAAGGGACCCTTATATTTAGACACTAAATAATGTGAGTACGTAGGATCCTTATGATGATTATTGTGATGATGATGAGGCACCCATGGCCCGTTTCTCTAGGAAAACCTCTTACATTGCCCAAAGCAGCATAAAGGATCCTTCTGCTGTAGATAAGGTTTCGAGACTCATTAAGGCCCTGAGGCATTCTGTGAAGAGTGGATCCCGGAAGAGGAATTTCTCAAAGCTAGGCAAGTTTAAAAAATTAGCTGATCGTTTTCCAAGCTTGAAGCTCAGGCCTAAGGCTCTCCAACAAACTGCAACATCACACTTTTCATTGTGTGTGTTAAAGGGTTCTGGGGTTTCCGACAAAAGCCTCAAAACCGACATAGCTATGAAGCCTTCGTTCGAGCTGCACCCCCCCCCCCCC
>CAJNJA010093764.1:0-10664 GCA_905231915.1 Symbiodinium necroappetens
GCTGGGAGTGTTCAAGATCAGGGTGGCGGACACCTTCCTCAGCACCGATCGGGGGACTTACCTGTATTGGCGAGACACCGCTTTGGGCACTCTGAACTGGGCACAGCTGCCCACGGGAGCATACACGGGGGTGAGACTTGCCGCTTGGGTGAGTTCCAACTTTGCCGCTGCGACGTACGTGGAGTCGCGCAACGAGCTGGAAGTTGCTTACGACGGCAACAGGTTGATCTTGAACGACCAGGAGCTGCGCGCCCAGTTTCCGGGGAGCGGCTCGTACCCTCCAGGCGCAACGCCTGCCAGGCCCTTGAGCATCAATCACCTGCTCGGACCCAGCTTTATCAACGAGGCGGGCAACCAACAGGTGTTCACCTTCGTGCAGATGCAACCTTACTCTGAAATTTACCTCCGATGTAGCAGCCTTGCCAACGCAGCCGACACCGTTGGACCTCTGGGGCACGACATCATCGCAAAGATTGTCTGCAAGCAGGGCGTCGGCCACATCATGGAGGTGGACACCCACGAGAACCACATGGTCAACGTCAGGGGTCCCATCACGCTTCGCTACCTCCGCTTCAAGGTCACCGACTACGAGGGCAACATCATCAACCTCCGCGGCACTAGCCTGAGCTTCTGCGTGTATCTTGACGGTTGATTGATCGGTTGATTAAATTTAATTCCAAGTTCGCGCTTTTGGTTGAGCAAATATGGCTGCAGAGTGTATCACATATGAAAATATTGCAGATGCTTCACAAATAGCTTTCAAGCTTCTGGTGTGTTAGACAACTCACTCGCTCGGACACTCGGGACACACACGCTTCACGCGACCTTCGTTTTCACTGGTGACGCGGGGCTGTCGTGACCAAGTGCTGCTAATGCATCCAGGCGGATGCGACTGCGACCTACGGGTAGCGAGTAGACACTCGCCCTGCAAGCTACTGGCAGAGAGTAAACACTCGCCGCTTCAACCAAGACTTCTGCACAGGTGCCTGCGGCTCCACCGACAAGCGAGTCATGGTATTCGTAATCTTTGCACTCCCCTCTAACCGTTTATTCGAGGATTTCATTTATAAGGTGCTCGACCCGGCTAGCCTTAATCTGCTTAGAACCATGTCTCCACACCGTCGTAAGCTCGCGGGACAAAACGTCCGAAGGATTGGATGGGGTGGGGACCCTCGAGATCCATACGTTGAGTCCTGCCATGTCTTCTACTGCCAGCAGTAGACTCACCAATTTCCTTCCTGTTTGATTTCGGGCTTTACCGGATATGCAAACGTCACGGACACTATTATTATCTATGAACGCCACAAGCGAGCGATTTGTTACCCGATCCCGCCAGAGCACTATGGCTGCTACATAGGCGATGAGTTCGGCTTCAAAAATGATGGTCTTCTTCTCGGGAGCTCCGAGAGATGTTGACTGTGCATCTGTTAGAAAATAGGAAAAGAAAGCTATGGGGCAAGACCTAGCGTCGTAGAGGATACCCCCTATACCACAACGGCCTGCCTCGTATGCTGCGTCTGTGAACAAGTACAGCACCTCATGAGACGGCCTGCCAATGGTTCTAGGCCGGCCATGGTCAAGGATCTGTCTGTACCTTCTCAGAGCATTGCAAGAATCTTGGGCCAGCTTAGAGGCACCTGCCTGGACATGTTCGTCAAGCGCCTTCAAACACAACTTGCTGGACCTTCCAAAAATTTGGCAGTCTGCAAACTGCAGTCTACCTCTAAGGCTTTGGGCCGCCTTCGTGGGCAGGGTTTCAGACGTGAGCGCCTCGTCAATCTGACGAAGAAGCTCTTGTGTTCGCGAAGGAGTATTAGAAACCTCGACTCTGCCACTTGTGAAGTGCTGTAGATTGAAGGAAACTCCTAAACATGAGAAGCTCGGGGAGAAGGGCTCAGCCTTCCTTCCCTCATTGGCGTACTTCCAACCTAGAAGGTCGAACAGGCGTGTTATTGTACAAGCTGTGGACGCCTCCAAGGCCTTGCTGGTTACAACCGGAAAATCATCAAAATAACAGGTCCAGAGTAGTCCTAGACAACACCCTATGTGCCACAAACTGTGGGACACCCGAAGGAAGCTGTGTACAGATCTAATAGATCCGAACGGTAGGGCATTTAGTCTATGAATTGCCGGCTGGCTCTGATCACTGTCATAGAAAGCTATATATGCGTGCTGCAAGGATTCTTCGCTAAGTCCCAGCTGCCTATAGGCAGCCTTTAGATCATAGCTCCTCCCTACGAATTGGTCCCTAGGGACTCCAAAAGGAGGCACCCCATAACATCTATCGAGTGGGGTTGTGGCGACTCGCAAACTTGGACCGCACTATTTACTGTGCTGGCCGACATGTCGTCTATCAGACGGACTTTCGCGTCCTCACCTGCTCCTTGTAGAAGGCCGAACCGCCGACTTACCAGCGCTCCGGGTTCTAGGCTGTCTGTTGGGTAGGGGCCTTGTAACCACCCAGCCTGATGCTCTGCCATAGATTTTCTCTTGACTTCGTCGTCAATGCTGCCTTGAGATTTTACGGAGTCCAGAGTACGCTTCCTAGCCTCTTCGGCACCTCTTAAGACTTCAGAAGGCGAGGCTTTCGCAGGTTTAAAGGTTTGGGGGTACAGGCCGGTCAACGGCACCTGGCCCAGTAGGTTGGTGCCTTCAACGACCTCGTCAAAGACGGCAGCGTCTTTGTAGCCCAAGTCTTCCATGATCTCCCGCCACAGCACAAGGCGCTTAGGGGCTAGGATACTCCTAAGGTGGTCAGGCATTTTGGCTTTAGTTTCGTTTCCTCTTCCTCAAGCTGGGTCGACCGAGCCTCCCACTTCCTAAACCACTCTTCCCTAAAACTAGCAAGTCCTTCGGGCCCTATTTTCTTGTTCAGGTCAACGGCTTTCCTAAGAGGTTCGGGAAGAGGGGTTCTTAGGGTCTTTGGGTGACCAGCCTTGGCCGCTGATGCCACAAAGGCTTGGGGACTATGTGGGATGCCCCACGCTACTTCACACAAGTCCGCTTCCTCAAACTTAGGGGCAAAGGCACTTGGGATAGTTCCCTTATTAACCGAAAGAGGGGTGGTTCTGAGCAACTGGGCATCGGCGGGGATTGCAGGCAACTTACAGGAACAACCTGGGGGGACAGGCCATGGGCACTTGATGCGAGCCATAGGTGGACACGGGAGAGTGTCCAGCACGGAACGCGGGCCGTGCACAAGCACGACTGCGCAATGCTCAGGGACAAGGGCAGGAAACTTAGAAGCTTTCGGCTGCTCGTTGACAGCAGCTCGACACGCCGTGAGCAAGGAGTGGGGCTGTGGCAAAGCCTCGGGCGGTGACCAGTTGCAGTCAACAAGGTGGCGAGCGACGGCAGTTGCGAGTTCGGCTGCAAGGGCAGGCGGGTAAGCTGTCTCATCCTTAGTTGCAAAGCCGCTAGAGGTAGCACCCCAGGGGAGGTGAGTGTGGCTGGCGGACTCACCCGGGCAATTACGCTCTAGTCTACGGAAGCAATCGGCAGAGGAGGCTATGGTTGTTCGCTTGGGCCGCTGGCCGCCGAAGGCACAATGATCGAAGGTGACGCGGAAAGGACAAAGGTGAGAAACCTCACGGAAAAACGACGTGTTCCAAAACCACGAGCGATGCGGATTTTCGCAGGCAAACAAGACGCCCCGGCTGTGACACAGGGTGGCAACTTGTGCTAAAAATTCATATGTGCGGTTGGCCGACGTGACACGCTGAAGGTTAGTACCACTCAAGGTGGGAAGGCCATCTGGATACTCAGAACTACGAAGAGGCTGCGGCCCACTTCGAGGCTGTTGACCGTAGACTGGTATTTCTCTAGCCCTGCTGCAGGTGCCGCAGGGCGGCGCGGCAAAAACTGCGGAGAGCAACGGATTAGTGATCCAGAACATGGCACGCTGCTGTCCTTCCTCAGTGGTGAGGTCCGCTATAAGTGGGATAGACGAAGCACCTTCGACCACGACGTGATCGATACCATGAGAGGATTTAAGGCCTAACTTACGAAGACACGCAGTAACACGACCGGCACCTGCAAAAAGTTCAAAAACAACTGGCACCTGTGGGGCAACGAAGATCGGCCGCTCAACAGCGGCGAGGTCACCATGACGGACCAGATCGCCCGTACTGAGATCTGGCGGGTTAAAGCCTAGGTCAAGCAACGCAGCATGATCAGAGGCACTAATGGCTTCATAACCCTTGATAACAAACCCTGCAAGAACGACGCGATTGCCTGACCAGGGCATGGTTGCGTGGCGCAAGTGCGCATCGAAGTAAATGCACTGCCCGGACACGGGCAATACATCACCTGACAGGTGGGAGTGGGGCGCAGGAGCCGGTGAGGGACCCTGGGGGTTTTCCAACCAAAGACCACCGTCCTTAAACTCAGAAACCCCGATAAGAAAATTATCAAACCCTTTGGCGTTATTCCTGTCGGAATGAAGCGGAGTGGCGAGGTTGGCGAGCAAGGCAAGAGATGTAAACGGCATATCACCGACCCACTGCCTAGCATACTGAGTCAAAACCTTAGCGGCAAGGGGAAAACGAAGGGTGTTGCCTCTAAGTCCCAGTACACCACCGTGCACATAGGCCCCAGACGTAAAAGAAAAATTACTCGGGATGACTGTGAGGGTCTGGAGCACGGGCTGGAGTTTCTGATGGCAACAGGGAGTTTCTGATGGCAACAGGCTAATCAACTGTATTATGTCATCAGATTGGATTGACCCTGCATCCAAACATCGTTGTGCAAAGGATTCGGCATCCAGTTGCAGCTGCCGGCGCTGCGCTGGAAGATCCTGTGTTGGGACAGTCATTGGCTCCTGCTGACGCAGAGCCGGCATACAACGGAGGTGCCTCGTTGGATGTGGCTCAGGGAGAGGTGCACTCACCGATGGGGTGAGGGCCATCACACTTGGCACACACATGTGCATGCTGACACCGATCTTTAAACTTGCAGCCCTCAAGGTTATACCCGAAGCATAGGCGAAGTCCACCTTTGGTAAGCGGCCGTCCGCCCAGCTGGCGAAGCTTCAAAGGTACGGGGATCTGGGCATTCTGGTCGTTACGGGTCTTACCTGGGGTGTTGCGTTTACCGTTGCCTTTACCTTTGTAGGGCTGCGGGGGCCTTACCCCATAGACTGGGTTAGCCCAAAAGTTAACTATTAGTTAACTTTTTGGCTGGAGCCAAAAAGTTGTCTAAAAGGAAGCCTAGGGGAAGGACACAGGAAGCAAAAAGGGAGCACGTAGATATCCAAATCACAGGTTTGAAATGACGTTGTGATTTTGGATATCGAAACCTGCGATTTTGGATCTCATATCCAAAATCGCAGGATTTAGTTAATTTTGTTTGGCACAGGCGAGGCCGAAGTTTCGACGAAACTTCGTCGAAACTTCGGCCCCTCCTGGTCGAAGTTTCAAGGGTCACAAGTCGAA
Source organism: Symbiodinium necroappetens (assembly GCA_905231915.1). NCBI lineage: Eukaryota > Dinophyceae > Suessiales > Symbiodiniaceae > Symbiodinium > Symbiodinium necroappetens. Next base: position 5,433 of record CAJNJA010093764.1, read on the forward strand.
GTTTCAGGGCCGCAAGTCGAAGTTTCGATGGGGCTTTCGTTCACAAATGCAGCATCTTTTGTGGTTTATTCTCGATCATCAGATCTCTTTCTGGTTTTATAACAGGAAAGGTAATTCATCAGATCTTTCTGGTCTTATAACAGGAAAGGTAATTCATCAGATCTTTCTGGTCTTATAACAGGAAAGGTAATTCATCAGATCTTTCTGGTCTTATAACAGGAAAGGTGATTCATCAGATCTTTCTGGTCTTATAACAGGAAGGTAATTCATCAGATCTTTCTGGTCTTATAACAGGAAAAGTATATAGTTCATCAGATCTTTCTAGTTTCAACACAGGAAAAGTATAAGATAGCAGATCTTTCTGGTCTTATATAACAGGAAAGGTATATAATTCATCAGGTCTTTCTGGTCTCGAGAGGGAAAAGGTAGACAGTTCATGAGATCTTTCTGGTCTTGTAGGTGCATAGTCGAATCTCTCCGGGCCTGGAAGCTGTAGGGCTCTGAGTCCCTTTGGTTTACTTCCCTCAGGGTCTGTGCTCTTATATATATATGTATACATATATACATACATACATACACACACATGCCCTCTGGGTTTGGACATTGTGTATATATAGGGCTGAGCCCCTCTCGACTTTCTGCCCTCTACTCTCATGGTCTATGTACATATACAAGCTCTTTCTGGGTTTAGGCTACAAAGTTTCTAGAGTTTTCGTAGGGTTGTGCCCCTGTCCATTTTCTACCCTCATGGTCTGTGTACATGGTGTGACTCGTTTGAGCAAGCTGCTTGTTAACACAACAGTAGAAGAACCACATGACAACACAGGAAAGTCTCAAGATCCCTAGGCTCTCTGGGTTTAGGGATTGCAGGAGAGTCTTTCTAGATACACACTCGTTGTATGCCTATAGAGTGAGAAGATTTATATCGTTTCGTTTTATATGTCCACAGGGAAAGCACTCGGGTTTCGAGAAGGGACTGTTTGCGGGCTTTTGTAGAAGCTGGCAACCACAGAGAGTGCCCCATTTATGGGGTGACAGCTTGGATCAAAAGACCATGTGAGTGCAGACACATATATGTGATTAAACAGACACAAAAACACCTTGAGAGTATACTTGAGATGGAAATAAAGAGTGCCGTCTTTGTTCGGAATATCATCTCGCAGTGACATCGCCTCAAAGTTTTTTTCAAGGCTTCGTGAGCTGCAGGTGCATCGCCAGGCGGTATTTTCTGGCCATTTTGTTGACCACAATCACCGGCTTGACCCCTCTAGAGCACGACTTTGCGAGATGTTGCATGTGTCTCATCAAATCTTCCCCCGCAAAACACCAGACCTGACATGTATGTTTGTCTGGTTGGCCAAGAGGTCTAAACTTATATAGTCTAAACCAAAAATGGGAGCGATTCTGCCAACACTGTGGTGGAGGCACCAGGCGCGGGGACACAACATCGGCATAGTCTGTGATGTGCTGCAATAAATGGAATTTGGACGTCACATCAAACAGCTGAAGGCCTTCCCTGGGTAGAATTCATTTCACACAAGAGTCTACAAACTAAATATAACAATCCTTTCCGGTATATATACATATATATATATATACCGTATATAACAAAAAGTCTTGAGTCTGCATGCCCAGGCTCTCGGCGAAATGCCTTGCAACGGCATTGTAGACGACCAACATGGCCCTGGCAGACTCCCGGAATTCCCGAGCTGCCGCTTCCGGAAGCACCCAAAGCCTTTTGTGCTCGCTGAGGAGGTCTTCCATTCTGACGTTCATCTTCATCATGAGGAGAATCTGTTGGTGAATGATGATGTGTGGCTTCATAAACTGCTCCCATACATGAAGAAGTGCCCTGCCAAAGTTTTTCAGCTCATAACCTTTGCCCCTCAATTTGGGGTACCCTGTCTGGCGAACAAACATGGTGAGCTTGCTCAAACTGCGGAATCGGTGGCTCGCCGGTGTTCTGGACTCCCTGTAGAACTGCTCGATCTTGACCCATACTGTCTTTAAATTGTTGATCGGGGTTCCACCCAAGATGATGTGAGTGAGGAGGTATAAAATCGAGCCAAAGAGCCATTGATCAGTTCCTAAATACTTCGTGTGTAACTAGTCTAGGCTCACTGTGTGGCACGAAGTGCCTGGCAGACGAAACAGAGGCGACTTGGAGCGACCACTCCAGGCCCTCCATGCACTCGGAGACCAAATGGTACTTCTCCAGGGTGCCTCGGGCCTGAAGTCGGCCCAGGTGTTTGGACCGGTGCTACTGGCTCGACATAACGGGCACGGGTTGTTCGCATTATTGAAATGGGGTAAATTGAGAACTCCGGCAAAATAGTCAAGGTCGCCGATGAGGGAGAAAAGCATGCAGTAGAACCCTCCTGCCAAAGGTTTCAATGCCTTTTTCTGCTCCGGCGACCCTTTGGGGTACCTGAGTTTATAGGGATGCGAGAGTTATATGGATGAGAGTTTCGGTGTGCTTTTTTTTCTTAAGAAGTTCTGTGCATGGCAAAAGTATTAGGCCTTATAGGGTTTTGTTTACAAAAACAACAAAGATAGAAAACACTGTCTCATATCAGAAGAACAACAAACAATCAAAAGAAGGAGGTACACGGACACACATACATTCTTTGATATATCACATATATATATATATACATAAACACACACACACACACACACACACACACGAAAACAGCTTGTGTGAGAACATGTTTACATGTTGCTGAAACTGACATGCACTCTGAGTCGCTTTTCGCCAGTCCAATCTGCATCAGGCCACTGCCCCCGACTTAGCCACAAGAAACTCCAGGCAAGGATCGTGAAGAAGGTATGCATGGTGTGGGCCCCCGTTTCTGCCACCTTGAACTTCTCCATACAACCGTAGATCCAAAACATCCGGTCCTGAGTGCTTTGGGCTGTGGCGAGCATGCTGAACCATGAGAACTCCGTTTGCTTGGAAACCCAGCACTTCCCCAGGCCGGTGCATGGGACATCATCTCCATGCATGCCTACTGGAATGCATTTGTTGCGAAAATCGCTTCTTGCTTTCAGTGGGTGATCTCTAAGCCCAGGGTGATTGGCCACGGAATCCCAGAAAGCTGGAATCTCGGAGGCATCTGGCACCATGAATTTCATCCAGCCCTCGCCGTAATCGTGGAACAAGCTGGCGAAGGTCTCATGTGGAAGGAACATTGCCTGTGGCTTCTCGTTGCGCGGCGCTTTGAAGGGCAAGTTCGCAACAGTTGGTTGGGGTAGTTTAACTCGTGGTTCCACCAACTTCATGAGATCTTCATGGCACTTGGACGGGTATCTTCCATTAGAACCGATGCCAGCGAGCTTGACCAAATCCTCTGGGAGATCCTCCGGCCGAGCCACCTTCCTGAAATCCTGCAAAGTCAAGCTCGCGAGATTTTGAACTTGCTGTGGTGAGTAAGATCCCCAAGCGAATTCGGAGACCAAATGTCGGGCGAGGACACTTGTACCAACCCCAGCGACTTGCTCCTCTTCTTCTCGTTTCCGTTTTCTCTGCTGTACTCCTCCAGCTCTCATGGTTCTTGACAAGCACACAGAGACAAAATGTCCGGTGTGGGTGAAACGAAAATGGGAACCCTTGCTGTAGATACCTTCGAGAGACCTTGAGAGCAACTATATAGGGATTGAGGCCTATGTAGGGACCTCTAGAGCTATATCTAATTATATATGTATTACCTTGAGAGCATCTGGGTTCTACAGAGTTTGTGGGGTTTATCTAGATATATAGGAAACCTTGAGAGGAATTGGATTCTAGGGAGGTTCTATGTATATTTAAATATACCTTCAAGAGACTGGGTTCTATAGAGCTTGTGGGGTTTATATCTACATATAGGAAACCTTGAGAGGAACTGGATTGTAGGGAGTTTCCATGTATACTTAAATACCTGCAAGAGAGATCTTGGGAGCAACTGCATAGGCTTTGAGGCTTTATAGGGACCTTGAGAGCAATTGTGGGTCGTATATCTCTATTTATATATGTTATACCTTGAGAGCATCTGGGTTCAATTCAGCTTGTGTGGTTATCTATATATATATATATGTATGAAATCTTGAGAGTAACTGGATTCTACCTTCGAGGGGCCTTGGGAGCAACTGGGTCGTGGATGTTTAGCTAGACTCTCTTGGTCAAAGAGCCTTTGCAAACAGCTGCTGCACGAAAGGTGACCTCGAGAGGCAAGTGGTTGGGGCTGAAGCTTTTGTATTCCCGCATGAATCGCACACGAGCTTACACCAATGGGGGCCTGGTATGGAATCTCGGACTAATATACATTATACAACCCCCCTAACCCTAAACCCTAAACCCTAAAAACCCTTGAGCCATGTTTGAGACTGAAGAACCAACAACCGGGCGATGCAAAAGAATGTGTACACCTGTGTATACTATATACCCCGAGACTCAATACCGAAATATGGAGCTTGAAACCTCGAGCTTTGTGGTGAAACTCCATATGTATGTATATGAAACATTGACCCTGAAACCTCCTGCTATTTGCTGAAGCTGCACACATACATAATTATATGGTCTTCTCACACACTGAAACATTGACTCTCAAACCTCAGATGCTATGTGCTGAAACTCCATACACACATAGTCCTCTCGCATTGAAACATGGAGCCTGAAAACTCACATGCTATGTACCGACAATGCATACCGGAAACATTGAGCCTGAAGCCTGCAGCTACATGTGACTTAAACATGAATCAACAGCCGGACTAACAATGTATATCCCCAAACTACATCCTGCTGCAGACTCTTTCGCAGACATACAGATGGTGCCTCTTTCGGTTTTTCGATTTGCCAAGCGAGCACACAGGGCCAAAAGCGCCGGGCAGCATTCAAGTACCCTCCAGGTACATGCGACAAAAGAAGAAATCCAGCCCTCCAGGTGATGCCACTCTCTTCTCACAGTGTGTGTGGTCCCTCGCAGTTGAAAACACACAAGCAACAAAGCTCTGGGTATTCAGGATGTGTGATCTATAAGGGGAAGAGATATGAAGGTTGTAAGGTTTGTGTGATCTATAAGGGGAAGAGATATGAAGGTTGTAAGGTTTTGTGTGATCTATAAGGGGAAGAGATATGAAGGTTGTAAGGTTTTGTGCGATCTATAAGGGGAAGAGATATGAAGGTTGTAAGGTTTTGTGTGATCTATAAGGGGAAGAGATATGAAGGTTATAAGGTTTTGTGTGATCTATAAGGGG
>CAJNJA010093775.1:0-19476 GCA_905231915.1 Symbiodinium necroappetens
GGGGGGGGGGGGGCTTTGCCGGTCTGCTATTCCGGTTCAGAGATTTTAGGTTTTTTGGGGCCCCAGTGTCACGACGTATCCTAAACCCCTCAACCCCAGACTCTACCATTTCCGCCCGTCCCGAAAGCACCGACCTTTGCAACGAAATCTAGAAGGAAGTCATAGTAAGGGGCCCTAAACATGTATACTTCGTTTTGGCGTGAAGCCAATCATTGAGCGCTTGAGGAGGGTGTCAGAACTACGGATCTGGCGTCGCGTGTCGATTCTTTGTCTTCCTTGCGGCAAATCCAAAGCCTAAAACATAATGCATAATCTTTCCAAACCCCCGGCCTCAAAGCTCACGAGCCTAAATCCTTGATGACCCCAACGGTATCGTGGGTTAGCATGTGCCGGGCTCAAAAAGGTGGTTTCTGGTTTGCATTCCGCCCGACAATGCACAGCCCCGTTGCATTCGGCACGGTGGCGGTGGCTTAATCCGAAGCCAGAGTCTTCATGAATCATGTAACTCACGCTTGAGGTAAGCCTCATGAGTGGGTGTGGAGCAGTGTAGAATGCGGGTAAATCCCAAACCCTAAACCCTGTTCTACTTCCACCCAGACCTTGAGGTATCAATCGAAGAGCTTGAAGGCCGTCATACCTATAGTCCTGGTTCGAGGTGGTAGGACATAATTACTACTCATATTGCAATTGGCATATAGCTATACTACAAAAACTATTATACATACACCCCACGACCTGCAACCCTATTCCAATTATTCGGTTCTCCACATTGGTACCATCGAGCTTGCCAGAATCACATGGCAAAATGCGCACCATGCTTATTTATATGACTTTGCCATCATATGATTTGGGAAGTTGGCATGACCCTAGCTGCTGTTATTTGATTGTGCTCGGCCAGAACCTCTACCATAATCAAAAGCGCTTTCGCCACGAGAACATTCATCCGCCGGCAATATCATCATTCACTTCGCAGCGACCATTTCAAACACCAACGGCTGCATCATCACCATCATTGTCATCATCGGAACTGTCGCCATGTGGTGACAGTAGAACTTACGTGCAAGGTGCCCGCTCCTGGTGCACCCCGTGTGCTGGTGCAGTCCGAGAGGCGCTATACGGCTCCAAATCCGCGCCTTCGAGGGCACGGTTCAGGGTTTAGGGCATTAGAGATCGGTAGCACGAATTGCTTGGAATCCGTGGAAGGGTTGCTTGGGAAGGAGCATCTTTGCTGCAACGCTTAACATTGTGTCCGCACTTTGTCCCTTCCTCCAACTCATGACGTTTGCTGGCAGAAGTCCTGTTGTATGCGATCAAAGGCAAGGTTGCTGTCAGTACTGTTGACGTTGGTGTTGCAAAGTAGCAGCAGTAGCAGCAACAGTAGCAGTAGTAAGAGTAGGTAGGGGTAGCGGCAGTAGCAGCAGCAGTAGCCGTAGCAGTAGCGGTAGCGGTGGCAGTAGCAGTAGTAGTGGTGGTGGTAGTAGTAGTAGTAGTAGTAGGAGCAGCAGCAGTAGTAGTAGTCGTCGTCGTCGTAGTAGTAGCAGCAGCAGCACTTTTAAATCCTTCTTCTCAGTAACCGTTATCAACGTCATTGATGTTGTTCTTGCCATGTCATCCGAGGAGCAGTCTGTCCCGGCTCGCCCGCACGCTGTTGGTACAGGGCCTGCGTCAGCGTCCATCTGACGAGGCTCGTCCTCATCACGTGGCTTCAAGTCCCTAAAGAGCCCTGGTTTCATTGAAGCAAGCTTCCTAGTTGGAGACCTCATTTTTGGGTCATGGTCGATATTTTGCTTGGCGACTCGCCGGGCTTGTCCGGCTGCAGCCCGACACCGGAACTCAGTTCCATCAGGCATGCTTGGAATATTTGGTGTAGCGACAGGGAAGGACTGAGCCAGTGTAGGAAGACCGCAGCTCTTGCCCACACACAAACGGTAGAACAAAGATGTCTGTTGTATTGATACCGCCCTCTGTTTTGTCAAGGTCAGACCTCGTTTGCTCTGTGCAGTGGCCCAGGTGTTAGCCAAGACTTCGAAGACAATTCGCGCTGATTTTCCGAACTGGCAACACAAGATTGCAACAATTCCTTCTGCCACACCGTCCATGCAGCTACGATACATCGACAGGCCTGAATCCTCGATTTCTGTAAAACTTCGGGTAGACTTCGTCAAAACAAAGCAGTGCCTTCACTACTAAGTTTGGCCCAGGAAGGCGAGACACTGAAAAGCCCCAATGCCAAACGGCTGGCATACACCTTACAACCTATGGGACTTTCTGTGGGCCCTACCGGTCCAAGAAGTGTCAAAAAAGATGTCTGGTTGGTACCACCTCGACGTAGCTTCATGATAGGTTCGGACCCTTCGGTTCGGGGTTTCGAAGCTGAGACACACTGCTGGGTTCCCAAGTTGTGTCGGTAGTTTGCGTGGATTTAATGGAGAAGGCACCAAGCTACCGAGTTCAGTACTTGCTGGCCTTCAAACCCCAAAAGGTCGGTCAGAATACCTTTGAAATTGAACCCCTGCAAAGAGGCGTGTCTTGGAAGCGGAAGAACCATAAAGCATGAAGCACCAGGTTTTAAGGGGCATCGCGAAACAAACTATCGAAGCCTGCAGCAATGACTCCCGGCGGAACGACCCTTGAGAATTGCATTTCCGCAGCCAAACAATGACTCGAAGATGTGCTGTGGCGAGAGACGAAGTCCACATTTGGCCTCTCAGAATAATGTGTCTTTCGGCTTGTGCTACTGCGAGGAACACAAGGTCAGCCGAACAATAAACAGTGAGAGGCTACCTTGTGAGTAGGAAGAGGATAGACACCGCACGCCGCATCTTGATTCACAGCGATTTTCGCCCTGTCTACAACAGTCTTGTTTCCTAGATGTTGGCACAGGAAAAGCTGAACCTGCTGCCACAGGTCGTTGCACGTGCAACCCGTCGCATCCAGAGGCCAGTGAGAGGAGAGTAGTTTGTGGTTGCCTGAAACCCCAAACCCTCGAACCCTGAACCCAAATCCCAAACCCTAAAGCCGCAAGCGCCAAATCCCTGAAACTCAAACCCAAAAAGCCCAAACCCTGGAACCCTGAACCCAAGCCCAAATCCCAAACCCTGAAGCCGCAAGCGCCAAAGCCCTGAAACTCAAACCCTAAAGCCCTAAACCCCAGTAATAGGAGCGAGTGCCTTCAGTTCAGAGGCCGTCTAGGATTTAGGGTTCGGCTGGCTTGAATAATTCATTGCCTTGCGTTCCTTTTCGGGTCCAGGGCCTCCCTTCAGGGTTTTAGGGCTCCGGGCTCAAAGGGTTTAGGGCTGAACAATTCATATACATGTTTCTTTGAGCTCCGTAGTGCAGTTGTAGTATCATAGGAGGTATTGGTAATCTTGTCTCCTTCATAGTCTTTCTGTTCCCCCAGTAGAATATACCCTAAAAAACCCCAAAACCAATTCTACTTCCCAAGGCCCCTACATCAATTACCCTGAAGATACGACTGTTCGTCAGGTCCAGTGCCCCACGGCGAGAGCCCACTGCCACGTCACAGCGTCCCCGCACAGAGGCCAAGCGTGTGGCAGTTGAGCTTTTGGCCGTGGCATTAGTGCAACCGGCAAGCCTTCACGACTGCCGCGACGTATCTACAGGTTTTCCAAAACTTTTGTTTCTACCGGTCTAGCTCAAACTTATACCGACACCCACGGGTTGAGACCTTGTGAGCTTTGGCCGCTTGCCTTGGCTCCCAAGCCCCTTGTGCTGTCGGTGGTTCAATTCTCGCTCCCGGAGCTTTCTAGATGCAAACATCTTGCAGTTTTCAGGTCGGGGCCCCGCTGGCTGACCTGAGGGCACAGTCTGTTACTCCCTTCTTGCGAGTTGAGCGGCTTTCCCTGTGGAATGGTTCATGTGGGGTGGGGGATAGCCACAGGCCCCTAAGTAGTTCCTTTTTGGGATTACCTTATTGGATTCTAAATTCTAAATATAAACCATAAAAGGGAACTACTTAGGGGCCTATGGGTATACCGACCCTAGGATTGCCAGTCGATGGTGGTTCTGGGCCAGACGGCCGGGTTTGCCGTGCGTGTTAAGAAGATGGCTTCAGTGGTTGCCAAGTTGCCAAGTGGCAGGGCTGGTCCCCAAAAAAAAGATTAATGGTCTCTGAACACGTAATTCAAGCCTTTCCACGTATTATTCTAATAATCATACCCCCACATATTCAGATGCGACACACGGCCTTCCACTGTCTCGGCAAGGCTTCCAGAACGGTTTGCCTAATGAAGCGATACCTGCGAGCTATGTGAGAAGATGCCAAGCCCTATTCTACTCCTTAAAGCCCTTATGTTGGTGCCTCTTTGCTCGGTGCCGCAGGCACCGCCGCAAGATGAAGGCAACAATCGCGGGCCAGGGCCCTGCCATTGGAGTCTTCAGGGTGTCGGGGTCTTGAGGGTTTCAGGGCTCAGGGTTTAGGGCTTTGTTTAGGGTTTAGGCATCAGGGCTTTGGGGCTGTAGGGTTTTTAGGACTGAGGGTTCGGGGGTCAGAGCTTCAGGGTTTTAGGTCTGAGGGTTTAAGGGTCTTGCGGGTCTGGTAGAAGGAAGCACGGGTGCTTCAGGGTGGCATTGGGCTGGTTCTGAGGCTTCATGCGGCCAAAGGGCCGAGGGTCAGCTAAGCCAGTGGTTGGAGGGAAGGCTGCTCGGGTTCGACGCGAGCTAGGCCACAGAGGCTTCATTCGGGAAACCCTTCAAGCTTGAAGAACTATCGGTCCATAATGCGTTAACCCTCAGGAACTGAATGTCCCTTTGGCTTATATCCTGGACCTAGACGTGTCTACCACACTGCGTGAGGTGGCCAATCGAAGTCCCCAAAGCCTTAACTCCTTCAGCCCGGGCGCTGAGGCGACGGCAGTGGCGGCGGCGATCTGCTTTGGGTGAAAGGGCGGAGGCCTGTTTCTTCGAGCAGCCCCACTGTAACGTCTTCAGGTACTTGCACGAAGGCCCCTAAACCCGACATGTGAACCGTGCGAGCGCAGAAAGACGACTGCATGTAGAAAGAACTTCGCATACTAATAATAATAATGATAATAGCGATAATAATTTTTGCTGTTGTTATTGTTATTCTGAATGTACTGTAAATGTAATTGCTACATGTATGTTCGACTATGATTATAATGTGAAATTTTAAAAAAGCTCGAGCCCAAGATGCGAAGGACTCAGCTCGCTTGTTCAACGGGCTAGGATGAAGTGAAGAAATCTGGCCCCGGGTGTCCTAACCCCGGGGAATCAGAGACAGGAGCTGTACGTTTTGGAGTTGAGCAGTTTAATGTAGGGGCCTTAATAATTAGAATAGGGTTTTGGAGGTTCCTTATTATAACTATGGTATAATATACCCCAAACCCTATTCTAATCATTAAGGCCCCTACAGCTGCGGACGCTAGCAATCAAACGAAGCAAGGAAATCGAAGTCCTCCCCGTGCGGGGTGGGGAATGGCCACGACTCAATGCAACGCACCATAGGGGCCTTCCTAAAAGCTCTGAACCCTACAACCCACGCCTCATACAGAGGTGGGAAATCAGAAGTAGTGTCCCCCTGTGGTGGAATATACCTCAAACCCCGACTCTAATTATTACTGGCCCGGATATTACGACAAGAAGCCCCGGGGCGAGGAGTTCTTTGCCATTGCTCCAGTGCTGACTCTAGACAAGGCAGGGCCGAAGATGCAAGACGGGTGTGGTTCTTGAGTTCAAGGTACTCCCTTAAGGGTCTCTGACAGGGTACTGCCGCAGGTGTTAAGCGGGTTTTCTTGAATTCAGGCTTGCCTTCTTCTTGGTGTCCTTATGATAAGGATCCTATTACACACGGGGTCTAAACTGAAGCTCCCATCTAAATCACAGAGAATGCTACAGCCTCTGAGACTCAGATCCTCAGACGCGAAATCTCTGAAGATCGGCCACAAACTTGCTTTGGTAATGGTGCGGTGAAAAAGCCCACAACGAGAATGCAAAATCTAGAGGCAGACACATTGCTGCATAGTCTAAGCTGAAGGTCCGTCTTGATATGGCACTGACTCAAAGTTGAGCACGCAGCTCTTCCACACTTCTTCTGAAAGAAATGCAGAGACTTGGCAGATAAGACGTTGTGGGACGACAGCGGGGGACATCCTCTGATCAGGATGTCACAGAGGAGGAGCCCTGCGTGATCTGCCACGAGCAACTCATGGCAGGCCGGACCCTTCACAGCAGCTGAGTTGACTGAGCCCAGGGACTCTGAGTTGGCCGTTTGCTGGAAGGGCCCAAGAGGTGAGGCGGAGGTTTATGGGCTTCAGCTGCAAGATTTCGAGGTGTTGCACTTGGAGCTGCGCAACGACGGAATGGTATCCTGGACCTCCGGTACATACTGTGCCAGTGAAAGCGGTTTTGCATCAGACTCAGGAACCTCAACTTACTCCCACTCAAGGCCCGCAGCCCCGCAGCATTCAAATCCACCTGCAGGCGACGATGTGCGGCGCTTGCTCCTGGGCACTGCTATGGTACAAAGGCTCTCGCGCTGTGTAACTCTCTCGCTCTCTCTCTCTCTCTCTCTCTCTCTCTATTTCTCTGTCTTTCTCTCTTTGGAGCATTCGGAATCCTTTGAGGAGTAAAGCCCCAAAAAAGCCCAACGCCGATAACCCTGGGGCGAAAGATTTGAAGGCTGAGAGGTTCGGGGCACCTGGTCGGCGAAGAGCGTGGAATGCAGAAGCCTCTATATTTTTACCAATATTATTTCTTAGGGCTCCGCATCCATTATAACTATACTTATTGAGGGCCCCAAACCCTATTCCAATTACGTAGTAAGGTGCCAACAGTATGTTGGCCAGTAGAGGTGCCACGCTGCCGAAATGTCAGCCCAGCCGAAAGCCTAAACCGTAAAGGCCCGAAACAGCCCTTTAAAAAGCACAGGCTAGGGTTTAGGGAGTTTAGGGGTTTAGGGTTTGGGGGGCCCTATACACTCATGAAAGTTGTCCGGTCTTACCAAGGCCATGCTGCCACATGTTCCACCGCTCCTGCATCGACCGATGGATGCACACGAAGGTCGCTCGACAGCACGTCTTGCGCGCCAAGGGTTCCCAGAGAGCCGAATACCCCTTAATTAAGGCATACGTCCTTAAATCATAAGGGGCTTAACATTATGATTTAAGGTATAGTCCTGAATTAAGGGGTTTTGGGCTCTCTGGGGTCTCCTTAAATATTAAAACCCCGTAGCCCTACGGACCTCTTGGGCTCATTATCCGAGCTTTCCGGGCAGGTCCGAAGGGCACAGCAAGCCTCCAATTTGCTAGGGTTCAGGGTTTTCGAGAAGCAGTGAGGGTTTTACGGTTTAGGGATTTGGAGTTCAGGGTTTAGGGTTCTCACATCCACGATATATGATACTATTTTGCAGTATATATATGGCATATTACAGTCTAAGCCCTAAACCCTAAACCTAAAACCCTAAACCTAAACCCTAAACCCTAAATCCTAAACCCTAAACATTATAGTATATGATAATATACGATACTTGGCTACTCTTCTGAGGCATGTGTTCGCCGCTCTCAGGGGGTTCTCTGTTCGATGTTCCAAGAGAGCCCAATACCCCGGAATATGGACTATACCTTAAATTATAATATTAAGCTCCTTGTAATTTAAGGATGTATTCCTTAATTAAGGGGCATTGGGCTGAATTACGGGGTATTGAGCTCAGTGGGTTCCAAGAGGCTTTCCAGTCTCGGCTCAACTTCCCAAACCCCCTCCGCTCTCGCTTCCCAGAGACTCCAATATCCCTTAATTAAGGAATATACCTTAAGTCCTATTAGGGTTCGTATTCTAATTTAAGGTATATTCCTTCATTAACGGTTTTGGAGTCTCTGGGTTGTAAGCTTTGGAGAAAGCCCGATGAGTGAGTAGAAGATCCTGAACCATGAGAGTTGACACAGAGAGCTCAATACCCCTTCATATTAAGGAATGGACCTTAAAGTATAAGCGGGGGGCTTCGTATTATGATTTAAGCTATATTCCGCACTTAAGGGCTATTGGGGTCTCTGGGCGACCTCATAGAGCCCAATACCCCTCTTAGTCAAGGAACATTCCCTTAATCATAAAATGAAGTCCCTTATGAGTTAAGGTATCTTCTTTATGTAAGGGGCATTAAGACGAGGCATAATATGAAGCCCCTTGTGGTTTAAGGTATATTCTAAATTCAAGGGGTATTCTAAAACGAGGCCGTCTGCCCTCTCGACAAGCTCACAGCCACAGAGTTGATCGCCGCCGCCCTGGGGGCACCGTGGCTCACTGCTCTTCTGGAGCTTTCTGGGCCTACCTAAACCCGAATAACATAGGGTCGAATGAATTCTTTAATGTTACTGCGGTATCCCCTGATAGTCCCCAAGATATAACGTACCCCAAGACCCTATTCTAGTTCATAAAACCCCCATCTCAGCCCTCAATCCACCCTTGGCCATGTTTTGGTGAGCAGGTTGTGACAAAAAAGTTGTGGCGCTGAGACGCAAGAAGCAGAGGGTTTAGGGTTCCCAAATCCTGAACCTTCTGTTATTTCCCAGAGAGCCCAATAACCCGTAATTAAGGAATATACCTCAAATTCTAAGGGGCTTAATATTATGCTTTAAGGTATATTCCTTAAGGGGTATTGGGCTCTCTGGGTTTCGAGCATCCCAGGAGCGGGGCAGTGCGTCATCGACAGGCTGCGGAGATCCACCGGCTGTGTTCGTGTTGAAGGGACTGCAGAGAGTCTTCATCGGGACACAAGCTTATCCTTTGAAGTGTCGTCACGGCCAGTATAGGGTAGAAGGAAGGAGCATCAAGCAGTAAGTGAAGCATACCTGCCCAAAATGCCGACAAGAGCTCCTGCTTCGGGTGCATTCAGACCCTTCGAACCTCAGGCAGCGGGGCGACCGCACCGGCCAGCTCTGCCGGCACTGCGCGCTGACGCGAGCAGTGAATCAAAACGATCGTTAATTTGGTGTGGCAGAGGCCTCCCAATAGAAACATGGATGTGTATGATGTGTGGCCTTGCATGGACGAAGTACTGTGCACGGCTGCGTGAAGGAACCCATCCCTGCGGAAGATCGACGTGTGAACCAGTCAACAACCGTTACAGTTCATCTAAAACAGCACCGGACAGCAGCTAGCACAAGCATGAGCGCTGCTCAGCGTCTCAGTACACCAGTACGAACAAAGGCTGGTAGCTTGTTCTCGATAACCGTCGATTGACCAAGCTGCTGGTTCAATCTGCGTCAACTCACGAAACTACATGCACTTGCGATCTTAGGATGCCGGCTCACTCCCAATCTACACGCCGTTTGGGGTTCAGGGCTTTAGGGTTTTGGATTTTGTAACCTTTCAGTCGACAAATTCGCATCAGTTTGTGCAGCGGCCAGGACTCCGCTGCCTTTTGTGTGGGCGTCGGTGGCTTCCAAGTGTCAGAAGCGGAGGACCTGGGCCTAAAATGTCCTGAAGGAGCAATACAGAGGCCTGAAAGATGTTAACAGGGTTTTGCGCTGAGTATTGTCTAGAGTCTAGTATAGTTGCACTTCGGCTTGGCTTGCCTTGGCTTAGCCTGATCTTTTGTTCTAGGTGCAGCTTGGCTTTCGGCTTGGCCTGGCGGGGCTGGGCTCGGCTTGTCTTGGTTGGTTCAGACATCACAGAGACAGAGACGCAGAGATAGACATGTACTTCAGCAGATGTATACATGCATATGTGTGTACATGTACGTATGTCTACATCGCACGAAGACCAAACCACACCGCGGCAAAGGCCAAGCTGCACCACCAAAAGCCCGCCATGTGCATCTATGCAATGCTGAAGGACATATCTATGTCTCTGTCTCTGTCTTTGTGTGATGCCTGAACCCAACCAAGCCGAGCCCAGCCACGCCAGGCCAAGCCGTTCCAAAGCCAAGCCGAGCCAAGCCGCACCCAAGGCCGAGCGGCAACAAAGAGCAAAACCTTCCGTCGGAGAGCAGTACTAATTTTGCTGACGGCTGTAGTAAATCATTATTGCATCTGGTTGCATGTATGAGCCAGCCCCTGGTATAAGGGTGAGTCACAGGCATCTTATTAGCCTACCTGTGACCCAAAACACCTTCCTTTTTCAGGCTCCTTATTGTTATTTTCTATGAATAGTTCCTGAAAAGGTAAGTTTTTGGACCACAGGGAGCACAAAACTTAAGTTAGGCATCACCGGCATAAGATCACTGTCTCTGCCCTGCCATTTCATTCCTAGTTGGACCGGAAGACACGGCACCTGCGTTTGGTTGACATCGAGCATGAAGCATACCTGTTGGCAGATCAATTCGGCAAGACGAATCGTAGATCCAAGCCCAGCCCTTGCAAGAAGGGGCCGGAATAACTACCAATAACGTACCCTCGTAGCGCCCCTCTTCTCATTATACTGTAGCATATCGCCAAGCCCTTTTTTGAAGGCCGCTGTGCAATCTCGCCTTTTGTCTAAGACCCTACAACAATTGTAAACCCTATCAGACCCCCGAAAGCTCGATTCTGATCATGAGGCCACTGCAATCCCATATATCATTGATCGGAGGATGGTGAGGTCCCATGCTACGACGGAGTTCCAGCAGCGAAGACGTTTCGGTCTCAGGAGTTTGAGGGTTTATGGTTTCAAGTGCTGGGGTGTTAAAATTCAGGGTCAGGTGTAAGGCAAAGGGATCGCACGGCATTGGCGGGAATGACTCTGGGCTGGCATTGTCACATTTCGGCGAGGGTTCGAGACCAGTAGAATCATACACCCCGACACGCTGCCAGACTGATTTGCAGGGTTACAGGGCTTGTTTAGGCCTCGGCATTTGCTTCAGGGTCCGATGCGGAAATCATCTGTCTTCTTGCGAACGGTGTTGGTGACAAATGGGCCGCGAGCCTTGAAAAGTACCTCTCGCGACAGGCCGGAATGCATGTGAGTTTCTGCTTCAACCCACAAGGCCTCTTGAAACGGTTGAAGCGAAAACACTTTCTACATAAAATGCTTGCTGGGATTTAATCGCTGCTTGGCTGCCATGCATGCAACGAAGGCCACGGCCACGCTGCATCGTAGACAAGAAGTTTCGTAACCAAGGTTTCTGAGGTCAGTAAGCTGCGCAGGTCGCGGTCGTGTATGACAGAGCCTTCCTATTTGAAGTAGGGTTTTGGGTGTATGTGCTGCAGCTTACAAGGAATCCCATGCTATAGCACACAATCTCACATGGTAACATCCAGGTTGGTACACATATCAGTCGTATAGTTCTGTAGAATAGCTTGCGCAATTACCAAAACTATTCCTTAGCGTTCTGTTAACCACCTCCTGCTGCAGCCTCTCGCTTGGGCCAAGGAGGGGCAAAGCACCACGGTGCACGGCCCCAGCTTGATCCTATAATGAACACTGCCCTAAACCCTAAACCATTGACAGCCGACCCTACAGTGAACAGTGCATGCTGGGGGGGCCATGGTGCAGGGTCCTTCAGGTGCTCGGTAAAAGGCTTTTCGCGTGTGAGTTTAGCGGTCTGAGGGGATGCAGATGAGTAAAGTCCTCGGAGTCTGAACCGAAGAGATGTAGAAGTGCTGCGGGTTTTGCCATTTGATCAGAGACGTGGCGTTCAGGACGTTCCGCGGATCATTTGATTAACACAGATTTCACTGTCTGGTGTCCACTGTGTCATGCAAGAGACCTGCTGTTGCAAAAGAATTGGAAACCCCGTCTTGATAGCGTCAAAAGCAGAACAGAATGCTGTGTTTGCTTCGCTGGCCACTTGCACCTCTCATGTGTCGCTGTTCAAGGCCACCCGTTAGCCTCCTGCCGTCTAGACAGCAATACTGCAGTCATTGTTTGGCATGGAAGGCTATGACGTATTTATAATGTCTAATAACCTAAGCATCGTGTATTCGTGTTTTGCTATCTACTCCGATTCGGTATTTGGAGTGAGATCCTCGTCGTTTGTAACATGTTGCAAGAATCTACCTTCTACATGTTCCTGCTAAATATTTTTGCCTGGCGGTCATGTTGTTAGTGACGACGACGCCGACGACAACGACGACGGCCACCATCACATCACCACCAACCCCACAGCAGCAGCAGCAGCAGCACCACCACCACCACCGCCGCCGCCACCGCCACCACCACCACCACCACCACCAGCATCACCATCACCACCACTACCACCACCAGCACTGTCACCAGCTGCAGCACCCTGAAAACCCCACTCCAACACCCGATAAACACCTGCTGCCCCTCATCCAGCCGACTTGTACTCAGGGCGCCTTGGTCGCGGCCGAAGCCAAAGGAAAGGTCTTACTTGAGGCTGCCGGGTGCTTCGGGTATTTCCACGAGTAGCATGTAGGGGCTATTTTGTACTCAATGTTTTGACGTGAGTTCTGAAGGGAGTGCAGTTCAGGGTTGAGGATTGCTGAGGATTCAGGACTCATGGGTGCAAGGAATTGCGTAGCAGATGACTTGTTTGGTGGGCTTGAGCTGTGTGCTTTCGAACCATTCAAGAAACTCGAACTTCCTGCAGCATGGAGCACTATGTAGATTGACGGCTTCTCATTTCGTTGGGGAGTGGGTCCGCTTTGTCTACGCTGTGAATGTGATTTCAATTAAGTAGGATACAGCCACTTTTCCACGGGGACAAAGGCAAACCTCCACGGCTTGGAGGCCCAAAGTCGTCCGTTTCGGCAAAGAACCAAGCTGCTCTGGGTCAGTTTTGGAGACTGTACACCACTGACTAGCCTGAGTGTCGAGATGAGAGGTTTGAGGGACGTTGCAAAAGACCACCCAATCAGGCAAAAGGTTTGAAAATCCTAGCAGCCCGTGCATTCTCCTTCAGAGTATTTGCTGTGCTTGAGCTCTGCGATCACAAGTCCTGCCTCAAGGCGCATACAAGACGCTTGGTATCGAAGTGGAGTGCCCTACTTCCTCGAGGAGCGGTCAGCACTGCGACTCGAACCTACGACCCACAAGCCCATACAAAACCACGGGAACCACGCCTCAGGTTCCAAGCCTCTTAAACCCAAACCCCTGCAGTACAGACCACAACGCATTGAACAAGCCAGGGCACAGCAAAGCCCAATTCCAAAGGTCATTGCGCAGAGCGTTCTGCGGAAAATGCTGATCGATTATTGCAACTGAGTTGCCGCATTCCTGCCGTCGAACTCTAGCGTCAATGATTGAAGCCCTAGGAGAATGCTCCCGGCTTCGTGATCGCTTTCGTCGTGGCGATCGTTGTTTGGACCCTGGGACAGCAAATAGCAGAAGTGAAGGTGAATGGGATTTGAGGCCAAAACGTTGCTAAACACACGGAAATGAGCAGCAACATCATGCACTCAGCGTGGAAGTGCTGTTGCTTACAATCATCCCTGTCCCGCTAGTGGAGCATTCGGCAAAGCATCATGCATCCCTTTTTCCTGGACGAGACATCCATGATTAGAACTTTGCTAGAATGCTGCCTCTCTTCGACAGTTAAAATGTCGGACCCTGCACCTAAAACCCTTATGCCCTAAACCTAATATCTAATCCCCCTGTGCCTAAACCCTAAGCCCGCAACCCCTAAAGTTCTAAACAAACCCTAAAACCCCTAATGCCCCTAAGCAAACCCTAAACCCCTAAAGCCCCCAAAACCCTAAACAAAACCCTAGACCCCGAAAGCCTCCAAAATCCTAAAGACTCCCTAAGTCCCAGCACCCCAAAAACCCTAAAACCCTAAACCTTAAACCCTAAAACCCTAAAGAAGCCCTAAACCCCTAAAGCCTCCAAAACCTTAAAGAAGCCCTAAACCCTAAAACCCCCAAAAACCCTAAACCCTAAAAACCCTAAAACCTTAAACCCCTAAAACCCCTACAACCCCCAAAAAGAGCCCCTATAGAGCCCCCCAAAACCCCTAAACAGGCCCTAAACCAGTACCACCTCGTCTCGACCAAGCGAGCCTCCAGCAGGAACCCTAAACCCTAAAGCCCCCTAAAGCCCCCAAAAACCCTAAACCCTAAAAACCCTAAACCTTAAACCCCTACAACCCCCAAAAAGAGCCCCTAAAGCCCCCAAAAACCCTAAACCCTAAAAACCCTAAACCTTAAAGAAGCCCTAAACCAGCAGGAACCTCGCAGCTGGTCGCGACTGAGGCATGGGATCACTGGCTCCGGGACTTCCCATATCAGCGTTATCATTCTTTAGGGGGTTTTGGGGGGTTTTGGGTGTTTTGGGGGTTTTGGGGGTTTTGGGGGTTTAGGAGTTTAGGGTTTGGGGGTTTAGGGGTTTAGGGGTAAGGGGTTTCGGGGTATGTTTAGGGGTTTGGGGGTATAGGGGTTTTGGGTGTTTTGGGGGTTTAGGGGTTTAGGGGTTTTAGTGTTTTAGGGTTTGGGGTTTGGGGGTTTAGGGGTATAGGGGCATATAGGGGTTTAGGGGTTAGGGTTTAGGGGTATAGGGTTTCGGGGTTTAGGGGCGATCCTTACAGTTGATGATATGAATCCTGCATTACCTTAACCTAAACTATGGGAATTATGCTATATTCCTTACTATGGGTAGTGCAGGCTTTTTCTCATCAACCGTATGAGATGATGCTATACAGTGGCAGATAATGTAGTATAACTCCATATGGTATGACCGTTTATAGTATCCGATAATGTAGTATAGCTTAATATGAGATGATATGTTGTATTCTCATATGATCTAATATACTTTGATTGTTACGTTCAGGGCGTTGCTGCGGAAGTCAAGCGTTCGCCTTAGAGCCTCTTCGGCTTCATTCCACATGCCTCAGTTCTCAAAGCGGCATCTGACAGGTGCTGGGCAGCCTCTGAGCCTACGATGAGGGCGCTGCAGCTTCAGGGTTCATGGGTTTAGGGTTTGGGGTTTTGGGTTTTAGGGGTTTTGGGGTTTTGGGTTCATGGGTGAAGGGTTTGGGGTTTAGGGTATAGGGTGGCAGTGTTGCACTTAGGAGTTTCAACGTTGTTGTCGGGGCTTAGGAGACTCACCGTGGTCACGCAGAAAGCAAGCCACTGCACAGCTGCAGGATGCTGCCAAGTCTTGCCATGACACCCTGCTGTACAAGTTGCAAACCTTGAGCTCAAAGCCAAAATACATTAGCACCCCAGACTCGCAAGATGCTTTTCAAAGCCTGCTCTGCGGCCGCATCCGGGGTCAGCCTGAAATTCTCAAGCGCACGACTCCATCGAAAAGGACACTTTCTTTGACACGGACCTGTGCTCCAGCTTCAGCCAGAGTCAGGATTCTCAATGTACTAGTATCTAAGCACCGCTTGACTTTCTCCTCCAAGAATCCAAAGAGTGGTTGGAACGGCTCCTGTGCCGCTGTTTTGGGCTCTGCGCACGGATCAGAATTCCGTGCAGCCGCCTGTGGTTATCTCAGGCCGTCTCCTATTTGGTTTTATTCGGGTTTGTTGGACGGTTCATTCTGGGGTTCTGGGTGTCAGGGGTTAACAAATTGGAGCGTCAGATTGCCGTTATAGATTATGACAGATCGTAGTTGCAAAGATCACAATGTTGTTTCGCAAACAGAAACAGTCGATCTCGAAATAGCCCAGCCAATCCGAGGTGATGTGGGCAAACCTGTGAAGAGGCTCTGGGCAAACAGTTCAAGGGGCCGCCAGAAAGCAGATGGGAACCAGCACTCCGCCAGAAAAGCCCAGAAAAAACCCAACAACAGCTCCCCGATCTTGAAGCTGAAACTTGGTAGGTCCCCGATTACTTCTCCCAACACTGCTCGCCTGTCGAGGCTGGCAGCATGGATCAGTACCAAAAGATTGAGAAGGCCTCAATCCTCCTGCTCTGTTTCCTGGGATCTTCGAGATACAAAGCTTTTGGGACATCGGCCTTAGCCAAACTCGCCGAAAATCTGCCCTACTGGTTTCGGGTGAGGAATTCAAGATTTCTGGAGACTTGCGGTACAGTGCATATCCCGAAACACTCACAATCTCTGCAACCAGACATCCCAACAAATGCCGGTTGCGAGCACTGCTACCAACCATGCCGCAGCTTAGCTTCAATCCTCCTCGTCGAACCTTAATGCTACCACACTACACAACAGCCAGCTACACTGCCAATCGAAGCTTTCTCTGCGGGGAGTTGTGCTTGACAGGGGGCAGCGGTGGGATTGAGTCGAAGCCCTCGAGTGCTCACTATCAAAGCTTAATTAATCTGCTTTGCAACTATTTTTGCCCAGCATCCATAGCCATATGGAAGCCCTAAGTTCTAAACCCTAAGAGGACACGGCCATAGAACTGCCAAGAAGCATGAGTCGAATAAAACGTGTCTGATGCAACCGGCTGGTAGCATGATATGAGCAAACAAGGAACCTTTTTATCCGAAAGTGAACATTTGAGAGTGCTTGTGGTTTCAATATGGGAATACTAGCAATCTAAACCCTGCTTCAGATGAGCTCACAGACTCCCATATCCCGTAATTTCAGACTATTCGGTTCAAGGGCTTAGGGATCACTATTCGGACGATTGACCTAAACCCTAACCGTTTGCAGAGAACTGGGTTCTCGGGGGCTCTGAAACCCCCCCAACTTGGCTTGAAAGGCTCACCGCTTCGATGAAAGTAGTAATATAGAAGCCTGAGTACCTGCAAATGTTCTTCCTTCGAGTTCCTCAGTAGAATCATGCTTCTACCTACCCTGAACGCCTATTTCAATCATTGAGGCCCTTCTTTTAACCCGAAGGAGACACGCCCTGTATCGCCAGAGGTGGGTGAAGGAACTTATGGCGTCGTGTACAAAGCGCAGGCTCGTAGCTGTTGTGCTGTTGGCTAGTGATTGCAGGCTCAGCGCTCAAGACAAGGATGATTGGGCCTAGCGGCAAGCTGTTTTTCAGAAAAACTCAGTAAACAAAGATCCAGCTCTTCAGGTGAGCATTGCCGAGTACTAAACTACAGAGAACACCTTCCCTTCATCAGGGATCACTCCTCACCATCTAAATGTTGGACCTCACGCTGCCACCTGCTGGCTCCGACCCTAAAGCATCATTTTGATGGACGGACTTGCAGTGTTGTGAGTGTGACTTGAGTTGTGCTATGTCTCTCTGGCTGCTGCAATGGGTATGGGTCGTTTGTGAGTGTCACCGAAGGACTCCGCAGGCGAAATCTATGCTCTGAAGACGATTCGCCTTGAGGCCGTGGTTGTGAGCTCCCAGAGAGCCGAATACCCCTTAAACAAGGAATATACCTTAAATTTTCAGGGGCTTCATATGATGATTTAAGGTATATTCCTTAATTAAGGGGTATTGGGCTCTCTGGGTGCAGTTTAGGCCTGTTGGGTTCGTCCGGTTCGGGATTTGGCGAGCCTTGAGTCGGCTTCTTCCAAGAGTGATGGTCGTGTGAAGGGGTAATGTAGGGGCCTTAATAATTAGAATAGGCTTTGGGGTTTTTTCTACTATAACTATAATAAGGAACCCCCGAAAACCTATTCGAATCATTTTGGCACCTACATTAGTGGTGCGAACAACCAACTGCTGAAAGCCTAATATAGGGGCCTTAATGCTTACCTATACAATTTTAGGGGGGTTCCTTATTATATTTGTAGTATGCTATACCCTACAGTACTCCATCCCATTCCTTTCTTTGCACCCGGGAGCCTGTGCATCACAGAGCAGCTTCCGAAAGATCTGTCCATGCCAAATTGTGTTCGCGGCAAGGCTACATACCGGAACCAGTATGACGTAGGGCCATCTCCATGACCAGCCTGGGAAATTCTTCGTGCAGTCATTTTTGTATTCAACTTGGGGCAGGGCAAGGTCCCACGAGCGAATTGTCAAGAGATGTAGCACAATACAATACAGGATGATATGAGGTGAAATGATATGAAATAGTATGGTAGCATATCCTATCACGCCAAATTCTGGAAGGACAGAGACTCGGTCGTTATTCTCGGCATTGTATCAAAAATCTGAAGCAGATTCGAGTTGGTTTAGGGTTTGGGGTTTAGGGTTGCTATGTCAGAGATACGTTGAATCCGATATTAGTTGACCTGAGGTATTTGCTAGAAATAGGGAAGGATCTTGGCCCCCTACATTCCGTTTGCAAACACTAGATAGGGAGAGGAGATGCCAAGTCGTGACAGTTGCCAG
This sequence comes from Symbiodinium necroappetens, assembly GCA_905231915.1. Lineage (NCBI taxonomy): Eukaryota > Dinophyceae > Suessiales > Symbiodiniaceae > Symbiodinium > Symbiodinium necroappetens. Next base: position 18,065 of record CAJNJA010093775.1, read on the forward strand.
AGTCTGGTGAGCCCGCGCCCGGCAGCTTCTTTACAGAGGGCAGCGAGTCCTCACATGTCATTGCACACGCGCACAAAAACTGCAAACACCGTGGTCATGAGGACACCTGTAATATAGAAGCCTAAGCAATCACGCATACTATTCTTCAAGTTTCCTTCTGATACTATAGTATTAATGGCTCTACAATCAGGGAGCTGGCTTCCAGTTCCCCAGAGGTTCGAACCTCATGTCATGGGAGCTACAAGTCAAGGAGGAGAGTGTCTGGACTAGATTCTGCGCAGATCGTGTTGCTCTAAACTGGGCCTGAAAAATTGCATCTCTCAAGCCTGTACTTTTCCACGCATCTAGCAAACTTCGGATGCCGCATCTCTGAGCTGACTCGATGCCCTTGTTGTGGCATCAAGCACCATGGGCGTGCCTGGACTCCTCAAGGCACTCAGTGACGTGCCCTGTCAGCCAACTGAGCTCGACAATCCAAGCATGAAGCTGTACCTTCTGGTCCACGACAAAATGAGGCTGTAGGCCCTCGGATCTTTGTTCTTCAAGAAACTAGGTGCTCTTCGTGAGGTCTACACAACGGCTTGAGTGGTATGGCAGCACATATTGGCACAGGGACCCTTGATGCTAGGAAATCCCCAAGCCCCCACCATGCAGCTACACAGACTCTGCTCTGTTGCAACCCCTCGAAGAGTAGGATTGCCAACAACACCATTTTTAGCTGACCTGACCGAAGTCTTGGCTTGAAGCTCTTAAACCCACTTAAACCCTAAAGCCCTAAACCCTAAAGCCCTAAACTTCTAAACCCCAAACCCTAAACCCTACAACCCTAAACCCTTAAACCCTAAACCCTACAACCCTACAACCCTAATTGACCAAGTCCCAAAGTCCCAGGTGCAAAGGCCGGTCCACGTCTCCGAGTACCGCGGGCTCACCGTGGGGATAGTTCCTGGCTTCATGTTAAATTCGGGTTTAGGGTTTTAGGGTTTTAGGGTTTTAGGGTTTAGGGTTTTAGGGTTTAGGGTTTAATTACCCATACTACTCTTTATCATCCGAAAAAACTGACTTCTCACAGTGACAGCTTCGTGCTGAGGATGCCTACTGCCTGCTCCATCGGGGGAAGCTGGGCTATGTCGAGGCCGACCACAACACGGTAGGCTTGGATGCTCTTTGTGCTTCCTGATTTTGCTGTCCAGAATCCGACCTGGGTCCTGCAGGCTTCGAGGCCTCAAGGAAATCAGAAATCGTGACTGGCAGATTTCCATAGCTAGTTTAAACTGGAAGAAGCTTTCTCACATCAGACTGGTTGGATCAGCACCCTGTTCTACCTCTTCCGTCAGCAGGACAAGACCTATCCTGCACAGTTGACAGATTTTTGGCTTAAGCTCGAAAACCCCACACCCTCAACCCTAAAA
>CAJNJA010093786.1:0-19476 GCA_905231915.1 Symbiodinium necroappetens
TGCGGCCGCTCTTCGTGAAAGGTGCAGCCAATGTGTTCCTCTACCGCTTCCAACAGTTCATGAACTTGCACCGCGGCAATGGAGACATGCTTCGTTGGAGTACCAGGTGTCAACTCTCTGTTCAAAGGATCAGGAAGCCTGGAACGACATCTACTTTCCGACCACGGATCCGAACAACGCAGTGGTCCGAGCATTCGAAGAAGGACTTCCAACAGAGAAACAAGAAGGCCTTACCAACGAAGAGGCGATGGACAGAGCCAATGAGAGGCTCAGAGATCAGCATGCACGGACGATTCCAATCATGACCACCAGATCTATCCAGCCCTCATGTAGACCCCTGATTAGTAAGCCCCGTTTCTTTAGGGCCTTGATACTTGGACCCGCGCTAGAATCCGTCAGGGGTCTACATTAAACCTAGGCCCTAGCCCAAACCGCTTGGCTTCGAACCCGATTCCCACCCCAAACCCTAAAAATGCTAGTTACCGCCCCAAACTCCGTAAACCCTGAACTTCTAAACCCTAAACCCCAAAACCCTTGTGGTACCCATATGGTACCCCTGTTATTGTTTTTACCGTTGTAGTACCCTTGTAGTGCCGATAGAACCCCACTGCTCCTTTCGTTGAGGAGTACAACGAGACCGAGCTTTCGGAGCTGATCGAGGCGGAGTTCTGAAACTGGATTTTGGGGCTTGGTTTTAGGGTTTTAGGGTTTAGGGTTTAAGGTTTAGGGTTTAGGGGTTCAGGGTTTAAGGGTTTAGAGTTTCGGGTTTAGGGTTTAGATTAAGGGTGAAGGGTTTACGGATTTTGAGGCAGTAGCGTTTAGCAGGTGCTATGCGGGGTTTCGGGCTTCGTTCCAGAGTTCTTAGTTCATTCAGCGGTCGGAACTATTGGTAATAGTATCCCCTTCTTGTCCCCATCTCCTTTTTGTGCCTGTGGAACTGCGGTATAAGGTATCCCACAATCCTATTCCAATTATTTGTGCCCTTGTATCACAGAGGTGCTATTGGGGTGTCCCATTGCTTCTGTTGGGCGTTTTTCAGGGCTGTAGGGCTTAGGGCTTGAGCGCCGCTCAGGGCGAGATCTTCCTGTGTACCCTTATAAGCCCTCAGCGCGATTTTGTTCTTGAGGTGGCGGTCGCGAACACATCCATGAGCGACACGGGAGGCTGGTCGGAGTTCGCCAAAAAATTGGGGTCCTGTAGAGGTTGTGCTTAGAAGGGTTTAGGGATGTTTAGGGTTTAGGGTTTGGGGTGTGGGCTGAATGTAGAAGCGTTTTGAGCTGAGGGATCCAGGGTGTGAAGGAAGCAAATGTGTGACGTCGGCTGCTTTTGAGAGTTTTGAATCCAAGCCTTAACCCCCGAAGCGTCAAGCTACCCACTGAATCCTGAACCCTCATATGCGATACTCCATAGACAGCTTTAGAAACCCTAAATCCTTGCTGCCAACCCAACAATGCAGCAGGTACCTAGCGACAGGCGATATGGTAATTCATGACATAAGGTTCTACTAAGGATTGAACTCGGAACAGAGAGTTAACCTTGTTACACTCGTAAACTGTAAGCCCTTAGCCCTACACCCTGAACTCGAAGGCATCTCAAGTCTGAACCCTGAGCCCTGCACCCTGAACACTTCACCCTAAACTCTACCTGCTGAGCTCGAAACCCTGAACAGCCAACACCTAAAGCCCAAGATCAGCGAGCCCTACACGCCTGAACTAAGGAATATACCACGAACCATCGTAGTAGTAAGCTATGTGGAGTTTGAGGTATGTTCCTTGAGTACAAGAACCCTAAACCCTAAGCCCTAAACCCTAAGCCCCTAAACCCTAAGCCCTAAGCCCTAAACCTTAAACCCTAAACCCCATCTCCACTTGTTGCCAGGCCTCCCGCCGAAGATGCTCCGCGGGATGTCGGCAGACTGTGGCAGTGAGTGGATCACGCGGGGGCCCTGAAGAGGGCCTACATACAGCAATCGCAGAACCCGAAACCCTGAACCAAAAACCCTAAACCCTGTACCCTAAACCCTGAAAGCCTCATATATAGAAGGGCCCTGAGCCCCAAGTCCTAAACCCTGAAAGGCTCATAGATATAGAAGGGTGTTTTGACATAATTCTTGCCGGGCCCTTGGAGTCTGGCGTTTGGGGATTTTTGGGAGTTCATGGGACTTAGGAAGCTAGCAGAGCTAGGGAAGGCATGGGTTTAAGTACCTATGACCCGTAACAGCATGCTGAAAGCCTTCCTTACTTCGTCTCCTCATCCTCCAAGCGGGGCCTGTAGGTGTAGGGCGGCAGGTTTTGGGCTTCGAGTTTGGGGTTTAGCATTTGGGGGTCATGATTTTCACAACTGCTGTCGTTTGCAGCGGGTTTTGTTTACGCACCGTGGCACTAAAGTAACCTTCTAAACCCTCAGCCACAAAACCCAAAGTACCTTGCCCTTTGCCTGAGATTGTTTTCCTTGATAAGTGCTGAAACCCAAATCCCAAAATCTTGAGCCCGAAATGTTTAAACCCCCCAAACCTTGAGCAACTCAAGCACTCTGAACAGCTCGTCAAGCGACTTCAAAAGCCTTTACTAAACAGCCCTAAAAACTCCCAACTCAACCTTGTTAATCACCATAGAACCCTTGGTGCAACCACCGGAAAACCCTTACTACAAGCGCCGGAAAAGCACCGCACAACACCCATCAGCAACCTATAAAAAGCCTTCAAGCCCAACAGAAACACGCCCCTGTGATACCCTAAACCCTAAACCCTAAACCTTAAACCCTAGAAACCCTAAACCCTAAACCCTATAAACTCTAAACCCTAAACCCTAGAAGCCCTAAAAAAAACCTTTCATCCGCTAACTTCACCCCAACCTTTTGCGGATCCAGGGTGGGCTTCCCCGACCTGCCCCAGAAGAAGGGATGCGTTCTGACTGCATTTTGACACCGGCGAGGGTCTCTGTTTTTTCGGTTTAGGGCTTAGGGGTTTAGGGGTTTAGGGTTTAGGGGTTTAGGGTTTGGGGCTTCTATTTGAGGAGAGGAGAGGGCGGAGTAGGGTTCAAAATTGTTTCAGGGGTGTGGGCTTTCTTGTTTCTGGTGGGTTTTAGAGTTGCTGTTCTCGTTGTGGGTTTCTGTTTAGGTCCAGATTGTTTAGTTCTAGGACTGTTTTTTATGGTTTTAGTCTGGTTTCTGGTCAATCTACGCAGCGTTCCATATCGGACACAGGTGAATACCCTCTAAACCTTTCCCTTAGGGTTCCTTATTGCAATTATGGTATGTTGCACCCCAAAAGCGATTCTATCTACCAAGGCCGGGGCAAGTGGTTTAACCGGCTGCACAGGAAGAGAAAGGGCTTGAGCAATTCAGATTTAGGATTCTTTCCTTCCACAGCTTTTGTAGACCCGTCTGCTGGCTGCATCCAAACTCGACTCGAGACGCTCCAAGCACCATGGCCAGGCTCCGCGCAGCAAGCCAACTGCCTTATGACCATTCGTCTTGCTCAGGCCAGTGACAGCAGACGAGCAGAAGACAATGTTTGTCACAAAATTCGCACGTCCGGAACATGTGGACACACTTGTCAAGTGGATCGAGGCACCGTCTGCTGAGATTCAAGAGGAGTCTTGGCACCCATCTGAATTGCAGGGACTGCCACCAGCCATTCTGGCGTCCTTGGAGACGAAGCTTCCCGTCCAGCTCGGATTCCATGGCTTCAAGTTTCGCTCCAAAACGATTTTTTCTCAGGTCCAACCTTGCGCAATGCTCGCCCGAAGAAGCAGTGTTGCCTTTGTGACAAGGCTGTCGCTCATGGAAACTTGCTTTTTTCATGTTTGCCGTGCACAGATGGATCCTCTTGCCCACGGCGTGACGACGAAAAGGCTTCTTCGATCCGCACTAAAAATGCGGATGACAAAAAAGCTCGGCCCTCGGGTTGCCTAAGGTGTTTCTTTTCTACGAACTCTGTGAAGGATTGGTGGCCCCCTCACGCGTGGGGACATCATCTGTAACTCCCACCGTTCCAAGCTGTCCAAATACGCGCTGCGGGCTGGGAAAAGCATTTTCGTGGTATGTTGCTGGGGCTACACACGAAGTCGCAGTACCGCGTGACACATGTTGTGGTGGGCCTTAAGTTCCAAAGCGTCCAGGACCTGGTGCAGGACATGATGGCACAACACGCGACCTTGGGCTTGCGTGTATTAGGCATCGCTGCGGCAGTGCAGGGCGACAACAGCGACCCATCTCCTGAGGAATTAGAAGCTTGCTGCACGTGGTTGCTGAAGCATGCTGCATCCACGGCTTTCATGGCGTATGTGAAGTTCAGCTATTCTTGCTCCCCGACGGGATCATTTCGTGTTTGGGATGTGAGCCCGGACACGTTCCAACAAATTCACATACACCTCACAACGCGGAAGCACGTGGGAGAACTCTGCCAGTTGCAGGATTTGGACAGGAGTCCGGGCGATCTCCGAAGCCTGGTGCTGCAAGCTTTCCAGAAGCAAGCAGCTGGATCGGCTTCGGCGACAGCAGGTGCAGCAACAGCAGCTGCCAAAACGCGAGCACCGGAGGCTAGTGCTACTACGGACACGGAGGGGGTGGGTACTTACAGGATCATGCCTGCAAATCCTGATGGCCTGTGTTTCTGGACTGGCTTACTGTTTTGCTTGACTCCTCGACTCCACGATGTGCCTCGCAACCCACAGGGAGTGCCCTTGGCTCCTGGAGCCTACAGACTTGAGCAAGCACAAGTGCGGGAATTCCGGGACGGTGTGTTGTGCAACGCCTTGGAAGAGTTGAGTCTGCTTGAAGCCAAGTACACTCAACTCTTTCAGCGGAAGCACTTCCAAGCCATGCGCGCACGGTTCGCGGAATTGCAGGCAGCCGACGAGCCCCAGTTGGATGACTTGCATATCCTGTGTCAGCACACCGGCAACCGGATTCGTGTATGCTTGGACAACAGTGTGCGCCGCGTGTTCCCACCTTCCCAGCACGATCGGTGCTACGGCCGGAAGCCACCATGTTGTTCAGGTTCGGCATGGATGACGCCAGCAACAAACCGCAGTGCGGCCATTTCGATGCCATCCTGCCGGCGAAGGAAACCGACCAGGAGGTGTTCCGCATGCCCAAACAAGCCCCCATGGCACTGGCAACGGAGTCCGTGCCTCAGCCCACGAGTCATTGCTGATTCTAGTACTCATGCTCACTTGCCTAGGAGCACCCATCAGCTGGAAGAAAGCCTCCATCGGGGATAGCCTCGTGTGGTGCGGATGGAGATTCAATTTTGCCTACGAGTTTTTTGCAGGAACTGTACAATCCAGTGCCAAGCAAGCGGGAGCCCAAGCTGGAGGCCACGGGGCCTTGCAAACGTGAAACGGTGCTGCAGGGCGAAGTCTTGGACATCCTGGACTCGGAGGAGGAACAGGAGGCAGCAGCGCCCATCGTCAAGCGACCAAAGGCGGAATGCCACAGTCCAGTACGGGCGCACGCAACATCTGCTGGCGAGGCTTTGGTTGTTCTGAGCGACGACGAACACGATGAAATCATGGGTTCCAATGATTCCAATGTCAGTCCGGTGCCACTGCAAGCGGCAGCGGCCGAGCCGCACCACAAGCCCACGGCCCCCGTGCTCAAGGTGCGCGACCATTGGCGAGAGCTGTTGTTATCGGGTGCTAAAACTTGGGAGCTCCGGACATTCAGCTGCGAGGCCGATCGCGTTGGGCTATGCAGGGCACGTGGATGGTTTCGTAACCTTTGTCGAATTCAAGTTGGTGGGTGTGCATGTCGGCAATGGCTACACGGGCAAGCCAAGCAAGGAGGAGGATTTCCCCTGTTCGGGGAGCATCTTATGAATCATCAGAGTTTACACAAGGGTTGCTGTAATGTAAGGGTCATCATAACGGTTGCTGTGAAGAGTTATACTTTCAGGCTCACTGAAAACACAAGTGTCCATAAACCCTAGACCCTGGGAGGGCTCTGCAGCATTATGGAGTTGGAGATCAACTTGAAGGTTCTTAACTTATGAAGCTTTCATCAGGGTTGAGGGCTGTAAGAGTTCAATATACGTGCCTTGATAACTACCTATACTATGTTGGGGGTTCCCTCTTATAATTGTAGCATGATGTACCCCAAAAGCCGATTCTAATTGTTAAGGCTCCTACATTAGAGAAGGAGGCCTTGGAGTTTAACTAGGGTGCCTGATATGCAGGACATGCTCTGGTCTTTTTTAATTATGTTAAGAGGGACACCCAGCTTTGAGCTGTTTGGGCTGGTGTCTTGTGGTGAGGGCTTGATATTTTGGATGCTTGTAATGACGAAATTTTGGCTATGGCACAATATGTATCCCAAAACCCTATTCCCACCAGTATTTTCACATATTAACATTGCTGGCACTTGAGGGCTCCCCCCGAGATTTTCCGATGATGCTTGGACTACAGAGGTCGACCCGAAACCCTAGTCCCATGATTCAGGCCCCAGACCTATAAATGCCTATAAACGCTAACCGCTAAACCCTGAAGCCTAAACCCTATTTTGGTGGTTGAGGGTTTCAGGGTTTGGAGTTTCGGGGCCGATTCTCGAGTGAATTTACTGCTTTGCTTTCTCTCTCATGTGGGTAGTTCTCGAAACTAGGGTCCCTTTCTAGGTTACCAAAACAGCACGGTGCCCTTTAAAACAACGGACCATCAAGCGACCCTAATTTGGAGAACTACAGAGCAATGCAGCTGTGTCAGGGCTTCCTGCCTTCTCCAGACAAGGGGGACGCACTGCGGCTATGTAACCTTCGGGCCCCATTTGCTAAAATAATTGATTACTGGGTTACATCTTACATGGTTGGTAACCTAGTATTCAAATTAGCTGGAGCCCTCGGGTAAGCCAAGTTTCAATCTTTTTCCAATCTTCGCTCGAGGACTAGATGTTTTTGATTTTGGGATCTATCTCAGCGGTGAAAGCCGGGGATCACGGCCAGCCCCCGGTTTAAGGTAAGCTGCATACGTTAACCCTGCGAAGCCTCAGCATTGGTCCCCGGATAGAAATGCAGGTATGCGAATCATGCGAGAAACACCGCATCAGCTTTCCTTTAAACCGACATAGCCGGGCCTTAAACTTGCCTTAAACCGTCACGAGTTTGCGGGCGCGTGCTGATTGAAGGTTTTTTTGGTATACCGTTTGCTTTCGAAGGCTGTAGAAATCTGAGCCCATTGCTTTACCCCAACCGGACACCAATAACAACCCCCCAAATCCTGAAACTGTGGACAAAAACCCTTGAACCTGAAACCACAAAACCTGAAGCAAGGCCTCCGCTTTGTCACTGGCACGTCGCTGGAGCATACCACGGGCCTAGCAGCTGGGATATCACGATAGTTTAGGTCTGTGCACAGGCACTCTAAGATCTACCCTAAGCTCCAAAGCAACCCAAAATCCTACCTACAGTCTCCACTCTCCACTGTAGTTGCTTTTTTGGGAAGTACTTTCTAGGATCCTAAATAGGCAGTTTGTTAAACCAAGAAACGGGAACTACAATGGAGCCGACAGGAAAGCTCAAAACCCTCAGCCCGATAGAAAGCGTTAAAGCAGTGTTGAACTGATAGGTATTTTATGTGTTTGTTTGATGAAGCGTTGGTTAATGTTTGGGAATTTGCGGTTTAGGGCCGGTTGGCTCAGTGTCGGAAATGAAAGCCATGGGCAAGACACAATGTTGCTGCTTCGTAACATCTCATGAACATGGACCCGGGCTCTGCATTCCTTCAAGCAGTCACAGGTCTAGTCTAGTGACTTTCATGCAGGACAAGAAGCAGAAGACATGACAAGGACAAAGTAACCACTAGATGGAGCGGCAGTCATAGTAGCAGCGATGGCACTAGGCAGAGGATGGACATGGTGATGATCAACTTGGTGCTGATGGTCACGCTGACGATGGGATCAGGATCTCTCCTCCCTCCTCCTCCTCCTCCGCCCTGCTCCTCCTTGCCTGTTCGCTTGAAGGGACCTCCAAAGTATGAACTCTGCCAGCGGTACTGTCAGCACGACGACACCGGCCGTCTCAAAGGCAGAATCACCCCATTGCAGGGTGCAGGCAGCCCCGGACCCCTTAAAGCCCCAAGCATACCCGGAGCATCAGCCAGCCTTTCTCCCCCCTAAACCCTAAGCCCTAAACCCTAAACCCTAAACCCTAAACCCAAGGACAAGGTGCCCGCGGAGACGCAGGCAAAGCCCCGTGGTTCGACTGGGAACCTAGGCCCATAGGCTCCGAAGTAGTTCCGTTTTATGGTTCATATTTAGAATCCTATATGGCAATCCCAAAAAGGAACCTATAAGGAGCCTCTGGGCATAAGGCCGCGCCTCTCGAGCGCTGGGTCCGAACTGGATCTGCGCGGCGAAATTCTGCTATTTGAGGAAAGAGGGTTGCTAAAGTGTCCATTGTAATTTGTTCCGTTTTGGGAGTACTGTATTATGGGATCCGAAATATGAATGGTTAAACCAACAGAGAAACTACAATGCTTCAACTTTCGATGTTCCAGGCGTGCGTGGGAGCCCATACCCCCTAGCCAAGACACCGGTCCTGAACCTTGCTAACACGGTCGGTTTTGTGGGCTTAGTTAAACCCTGCAGTCAGAGCAGCTGCGTGGCCAGGCGCTTCTGAAGCAGCTGGCGCAACAGTTTGATCAAGCTCAGCTCTTTGGCGGCCTATTACGTGTTGCTTTGATTGAGTCTTATAAGGTCAGGGTTTAGTTTAGGGCTTCGAGAAGTTACTATAGGGGCCTTGAGACTTATAGAATGTTTTTTCTGATGCTTCAAGGTTGAGGGTCTTGCGAGTCTTGCTTTCAAGTTTGAGGCGTAGGGTTTAGTTTAGCGGTTTAAGGTTTAGGGTGTTTGATCAGGATCTTCCACAGAGTCCAAACCCTCAACCCTCAACTGCTGAAGTACCGTAAGCCAGCCAAGATCCGGCAACCCGAGCCCTATAAACCCTAAACTTTACCTGGACCCCAGAAGTATGTGGAATGATAGCTTCAGGGGTTTAGGTAAGCCCCAAAATCTACAACGACAACCGTAAAGCCTAACCCCGCAAGCCAAAACCTAAGCTTTATAAACCCCGAAGCCCACATTTTTGTTTGCGGGGTAGTTCCTACAATGGAGACCACAGGCAGGATTTAGGGTGAAACCCAAACCAGGATTTAGAGATCCTAACATACTTTTTTATTGAATACGACCCTAAACCCTAAGCCCTAAAACGAGCATTGGGGGCGCCAAGGCTTCTGGAAGCGGCCTCAGACCCTCAGCCCTAAATGCCCAAATCCGCTAAACTTCCTTTGAGCCCTGAAATCAAAACCCCCGAACCCCTAACCCTCTAAACCGTAACCCCTAAACTGAAGCCCCGAAACCCTAGACTACCTATAGTCTCCATCGTAGTTCCTTTCTTTGGTTTAACCAATTTTGTATTAAGGGTCCTAAAAGGTAACCCCAAAAAGGAACTACAATGGAGACTATGGGTAAACCCTAAACCCCTAAACCCTAAACCCCAAAATCCTAAACTGCTAGCCTTCCACTATAGGTAGGATGGAGTTCGACCCTTCGGGCCAAGGATTGACATCGTGGCTGCACTGGGCCCAAGTCTCCTGAGACTTGTCAACTCCAGAAGTCCTTGAGGGCCTCCTTTAGGGGTCCCTTGAAGGGTTCCTTCACAGGGCTCCTTCATACAACTCTGGGCCGAAAAACCCTAAACCTTAAACCCTAAACCTTTAAACCCTTAAGGGTTTTTTTGCAGCTACCTGAAGGGAGGCTAGTTAGTTAGGGGTTCCTCTCTAGGTTCCTTGGTGGTTGGTGCGGGCAGGCTGTTGCGCCCTGGTGCTTTGTGACAAAGGAATCCTGAGTAGAACGTGCATGACATTAAGATCAGGCCAAAAGAAATTTCATATATTCTATAAACCGGCCACATGCGTCTGTAAAATGTAAGTCTGTAGAGTGATTTAATTTAGTTAAGTGTATGATCAGGTACGATGAAGTATTTAACCTTGAGTTTATGAATGCTTATATACAAGCTTGGGAAAAAGAGACCTAAACGGATCAGCCACACACATATATATATATATATTTCTTGCCAACACGAAGCGGCCAAGGAGAGGTCAGTTTCGCGACGCGCCCTCGAGGAGCCAGGTCGTGGAGGACCGATCCATCTCAACCTCGGTTTACTTATAGGGTCGCTTAGGGGTTTAAGGTTTAGAGCTTAGGGGTAAAAGGGTTTAGGGTTTAGGGTTTTCTTATATCTTTGTGTTCCTTAGAAGCCATCCTTGCCGGCTTTTGGCTAGCATATACACCCACAGGCGTTATTCTCATTTTGGGCACCAGGGGCTTATAGATAGGAGAGTTTCAGAAAAAAAAAGGGGCGATACTGCAGAGCCTATGTAGTGCGAAGCCTCATTCGGTTCCAGAGTTGGGAGCGTTGAGGTTATAGGGCCAGGGTATCTTGTTCAGGTTCCGACATTTGTAAAATGCAATACTTATCTAGGGTTCCTTTTTCGCAAATACCTAGAGTAGAGAATCCCCAAACCTTGTTCAAACGATTAAAGACCCTATATCATCAACAACCCCTATCATAACCCTTATAAAAGGAAGCTTTAGGGAATCCATCCAAATTACTGAAGCCCGGATCCGAGATAAAGCACCCCAATCAAGCCCCAGGTTTCTTAGTCTCAAGCCCCAAACCTTGTACCTTCAGCCAGTCTTCAGGACCCTCGATTCGACTGTTACTTCAAAATCCCTAAGTTTAATGTACCGGACAAGGGGTCCCTCCTGCTAACGTAGAGGCCCTGAAAACATAATAGTATATTCCTTAATCATATGTAGCTATAGTAACCATAATATGCCAACAGCCTGCTCTAACCACTAAGGCGCCTATCGTCTAGCTTCTATGGAGCGGGTATTGCTTGCTTACCCCAAATCCTATTTCTTTTGTGTAGCATATCTTCGGGGGCTCTGGGTTGAAGGATTGGATGTTGGTTGTGTTGTTGGGGAGCTTTATCAGCCCATGGTTTTGTGATGCTTATTGGGGTTTAGGGTTTGGTTTTGGGTTTCGGGTTTTGGGTTCAAGGGTTTTCATGGCTTTGCGGCTTGTTCGGGAGTTTAGGGTTTTGGGCTTCGGATGGTGCCATCGTGAAACTCTATACTTTGCCCTTAGAATCGCTGTAGATGAACTTCTTCCCAGGTAGTATTAGGGAGACCCCTTAAAGGGGACCCTTCTGAACCCTACTTCTGGCTCTCTTAAAAAGGGACTTTATTGAGTGGGTCTATATCCGCAAGGGTCCCCCTAATCCTAACTCCCACTTCTTCAAAGCCCCAGAGTTGAAGATCAAGACGAATCCCGTGAAAGGGATCTGTTCTGTGATTTACTCGCCTTGCACAGTTCTACCTGACTCCACCTGCATGGTCTCTGCTAATCCCCATGTACCTGTACTATAACAACAACTACTTCAAAACCCGACTCTAGCCATTCTCAAAACCCGATTCTACGCAGTTTAGGCCCTTAGCAAGCTGGCATAGTCCTTACGCAAGTGTACTATATATATATATAGTGTGTGTGTATATATATATATATCTATACCGTAAGACCCCATTGAGAGTATCATTGCTGCTATACTTCGACCCTAAAGCCTAAGTCCTCGACTGCCTCAAACCTAAACCTCCTAAACCCTAAGCCCTAGACCCTAAATCCTAAACCCTAAACCCCAAACCCCAAACCCTAAACCCTAAGCCCTAGACCCTAGACCCTACACCCTAAACCCTAAACCCCTAAATCCCCTCCCCCAGAAAGTCGGTGAGTTCTATGACATCCCATTGCTCCAGCGGGTGTCTTGGCAGAACTTCAGGTTCGCAGGTTGCCGATCGATTTAGGAGTCAAGGGGCTTTCTGTTTCATATGGGTTATAGGCTCTAGAATTCAGGATTTTGGAGTTAAGGGGCTTAGGGGTTTGGGGTTCAGGGGCTTGAGGTTTAGGGTCTAGGGGTATAGCATTTAGGGTGTAGGGTTTGGGAGTGAAGCGGGGCTTTCCGAAACATACGGGCTATAGAAGGGCTTAGTATTTTCGCGATGTGCAACGGAACTTCGGAGTTTTGGGCTGAGGGAGATTTAGCGGGTTTCTTTATTTAGGGCTTGTGCGTTTCGGGTGGTACAGGGCTTGAAAGTTAGATTTGGACGGGTTTCGTGATTTAGGGTTAAGAGGCTTTGCAGCTTTACGAATGGAGTGTCGATGGCCATATTATTGTAATAACGTCAGCTATAACAACTTAGATAACTTACTACGTAAGTCTCTGGGCTTCGGGCACTCTTCAGACCTTGAAAGGCTTTGTATCCAGAGGGGCTCTGCTCGACTTCACGCCCTAGAAGCGCAGCCGCAGCACCCCGTGATAACGGCGACAAGATCCGCAATTCTGTGCAGACAATAACCCGAAAAGATAAACCCTAAGCCCCAAACCCTTTCACTCCAGGCAGAAAAAGGGATGACGTCCTATGGGCTCTTGGACATCGTGCGCTACAGGAGCTCAGGGTAATGGCTTTAGGGCCTTTGAGTTTCGTTGTTTTGGGTTTTAAACTCGGTCTTCCAGTGGGCCCTTTTTTACTTTTGCAAGTCTTAGATTACCAAGAGCGGGAGCCCTTTGAAATTCGAGGTTACCGGGTACCTTAGTAAGGCTTCGGGCTTGCGTTCAAAATCTGCATGGTTCACGGCTTGGGTGACGTTTGTGCTCGAAGCATCACTGCTCCGAATGAACTTTGTGCAATTGATAGTTTGAGACACTCCCTGAAATGTCGTCATCGGCGGAGCGAAGCCTTTTAAACGTTGAAGCCGGAAAATCCCGACAGCCGCACGGCCAAGGCAAGGCCTAATGGGCCTAACGAACCATCAGAAACTAAGCCTCCCCTGAACTGAAACGTGGGAGCGCCCTGAACTACGCAACCTGTGGCTCACACCCCGAAACCCTGAGCCTTACAACCCTAAACTCGTTAAGCCCTTTCAAACCGATTTGTAGCCCGGCCTTATCAAAGTCTGTCAAACCCTCAAAAGCTCGAGGAACACTTTTGGAAACCCTCAAACCTAAACCCCTAAATCAATCCCTAAGCCGCAAACCCTATAAACCCCATTCCTGCCCCAAAACCCCCCAATTCCTTAAACCCTAAACCCTAAAGCCTATACCCGAAACCCCTAAACTAAACCCTAAACCCCCCCAATCCCCTAATCCCCAAGCTCCAACAGGATGGGGCCGAAAAGTCCAGACGAGGCTGCCGGTCGAAGTGCTTGGATTGGCACGGTTTAGGGTTTAGGGTTTAGGGCACGGTTTAGGGTTTAGGGTTTAGGGTTTAGGTTAGGGTTTAGGGTTCAAGGTTTCGAAGCTGTCCATCTCCTGTGAGTGTAGCGGTTTAGGTTAAAGGTTTACCGCGAATCCTAAACCCTAAACCCCCCAACCCGAAACCCGAACCCCCCAACACTAAACCCCCCAACCCTCGACCCTAAACCCCGCCAGCCCTAAACCCTAAACCAACCCCCCCAGCCCTAAAGCCTAAACCCTAAACCCCCCCAGCCCGAAAGCCTAAACTCTATGGTTTGGGGCATTGGATTGTCGGGCTGCAGGGGCTTCAGGGTTTGTTATGTGTGCCGTTAACATAAAAAAGTATACGTGTAGTCTCCATTGTAGTTCCATTTTTGGTCTAACTAGATTTAAGGTTAGGATCCAACGATCTGAAAAACAGTTAACCAACGAAAAGGAACTGCAATGGAGACTTTAGGTAGAGGCAAACATGACCTGATTCTATGTGTACCAGGACCCTCCCTGTACCCTCAAATAGGGGGTATATGCTCCCAAGAAGACTTAGGGTCTAATAGAGGGTAGATGGAGGGTGTAGGTACTGGCTATAAGCCCTTGAGTATGCTCTTGAGGGAGTTATGGGCCCACCGTCGGAGGCACTGCAACTCCACGCATGCGAAGGTGTTCTTGCGATACCCAGAAGCTCCTTAGTAGTTCCTTTTTGGGATTACCTTATCGGATTCTAAAGATGAACCGTAAAAAGGAACTACTTAGGAGCCTATGGGTAGTGGTACGCTAGCTTACATCTCTCCGTTTGCCGAAGTGGGCTCCGGAGATAGCATTAGGCTGCAAGAGACTCCCCGAGGCCGCACTACATTGCAGGGAGACGCGATCATGTAGAAAAGAGGTCTCTAATCTAGTCGAAGTCTAACCCTAAGCCAAACACTCCTAAACCCTAAACCCCTAAACTCCTAAACCCCAAACCCTAAACCCTAATTTCCTAAACCCTATAAACCCTATAAACTCCTAAACCCTAAACCCCTAAACCCTAAGAGGCCCACATGGTACTTTGCCGCCTTTGCGACTGCTCGAGGTCGTCGCTGCTCACACGGATCCTGGAGCTTTGGCCTGGGTCCGGTTGTCCTTTTCGCTCTACCCATAGGCCCCTAAGGTTTTCCTTTTTGTGGTTTTTTTTTAGGGTTTAGAGTTTAGGGTCTAGGGTTTAGGGTACCCATAGGCCCCTAAGCAGTTCCTTTTTGTGGTCTATATTTAGAATCCTATAAGGTAGTCCCCAACAAGGAACTGCTTAGGGGCCTATGGGTAGCTGCGGCCGTCCTTTATGCAGGGTTTACCTGTAACCGAAAAGACTTACCGCTTTAAGGAACTATGTATGTATATATATATATATGTATAAACCATAATAAGGAACCCTGAAAAGGTAGGTCTTTTCGGTTACAGGTAGGGTTTAGGGTTTGGTATGTAACCCCAGAAATAGAGATCCAAAGTAATAGTGTAGGGGCCTGAAGGGCAAGGATGCCGGGATCTGCGCAATGTTACCTTGGTTCGAGAGTGCTGCCGACGCTTTTTATTACCACCATTGTGGCCAATACTACTATTCTTTACTGCAGCTGCAATTGTTCGCAGTGTTGTTTTGGCTGAAGTTTCTATTGGTAGAGTGTTCCATTCTCGTTTGCACAAGAGGTTCCTCAATCCCAACTGTAACCCTAAACCCGAAACCCCCTAAACCCCTAAACCCCAAACCCGAAACCGAAACCCTGCATCCTTTTCAAGCTCAGCACTCATGGGTTTGAGCTTGGGGTCCTGGGACCAGCGAGAATCCAGAATCCTGGAGCCCTTCGCATAGACCCACTTAGACTTTCAAAAGTAGGGTTGAGGGGTTCAGGGGTTTTTAGGGGTTCAGGGGTTTAGGGGTTTAGGGCTTATAGTTATAGTTATAGGCGTTTAGGACTTAGGGGTTTCGGGTTTAGATGCAGGGCAGCAGTTAGACTGGCAAGTTGTGGACAGCAGCTGCTCCAGACTATCTATCGCTATGATGCTATGATGATGGCTTTTGTCTAGGTTTAGGGTTTAGAGTTCTGCGTCTTCTTAAAAACCGTCAGTTTTGTTATACCCGACCGTCACCATCGCCACTGGCCACTCAAGACCGCTGTTCTCATCACCATAGTATATGTAGGTGTATAGCTTGCATCTTCTCAGGCCACACCTGCTGTTTGTGAACCCCTCAAGATCCGAGACCTGACCTAAGCCCAAAACTCACCCTAAACCCTAAACCCCCTAAACTCACAGTGAATCCTGGACTTTTCAACCGCCCTGAACCCTCAAGCCCTAATTTCCCTTGAACCCTAAACCTAAACCCCAGAACAGACACGCTGCCCCGAAAGCTTCAAGCATGGACCCCAAACGCGACATTCGCTGAACACCGGGTGTGCGGTGCTGCTTCTGGTAGAGCGCCAGGTTTCTGGGTCAGGGGGCTACCCTTCCAACTTGAAAACCTAAGCCCTAAACCCTAAGCCCTAAACCCTAAACCCTAAACCTAAACCCCTAAACCCTGAGCCCTAAACCCCTAAACCTAAACCCCTAAACCCTGAGCCCTAAACCCTAAACCCTGACAACTGTCTTGGGGGCCACTGCAGACCTGAACCCAAACCCTCGAAGCCGAAGCCCGCAGCATGAAACCATACCGCTCTTGTGCTGTATACCCAAACGCCCAAAAGGTAGGTAAGATAAAGGCCCAACACTGGCCCAACACCATTAAAAGGCTATTTAGTCTATACATACATATATATATATATATAGAGAGAGAGAGGTTTAGGGTTTACCCAAACCCCCAAAAGGTAGGTAAGATAAAGGCCCAACACCTTTATAAAAAAGGTATTATTCTACATACTTTTGGTGTCCAGGTATGCCCAAGCTGAAAGCGTTTTCACCGTTCCAGTCCTGAAAGATTCCTTGTTAAGCTTCTGCCTTGAATCCCTCATGGACACGCTGGTGTTGCTCATAGCCATACTGGAAGCCCTACACCCCAAACCCTAAAACCTTAAACTCTAAAACCCTAAAGCCCTGAACCCTAAAAACTTGACAACCCTAAGCCCTAAAACTTTACAACCCTAAACCCCAAGCCATCAAAAGCCCTGTCCCAGCAAGGACTCTTCATCCTCAGCTTGCCTTGCTCTACGCCAGGTCTCGAACTCCAGGATCGGGGACCCTAAACCCTAAACCCCAAACCCTAAATCCAAAACCAACCCTAAACCCAAAATCCTTTTAAAACCCTATACCCTAAACCTTGCGGCCTTAAGGTTTCGGGGCTTGGGGCCCGAGGGTTTAGGGTCTTAGGTTTCAGGGTGTAGGGTCTTAGGGTTGTAGGGTACGTGGCGGGTTTTGGGGCTCAGGGTTGAGTGTTTAGGCTTTAGTTTCAGGGTTTGAACAGTCGGAAGTGGCTCTTGACATATTTGCTACTTCAATATAAGCTCTTTGAGAGCGCGGAGTTTGCAGGGGACGTTGCTTACGTCGAGTATGCAAAGGAACGGTGTGCAGAGAATGAAAAACGCAAGAAAGGCCGAGGGTTTAACTAACGACCGCCGCAAGACGAGGGATGATGATGGCCGCCCGATGACTACGGACCAGCCTTCTGGCGTGCCACTGACTACTGACCATCAGTGGAAACCCAGGAGAAAGCCATGACTCCATCCGCTATAAGTGGATGTTGTTTCCTCGCACCAAGGTAACTCTCGAGCATAGAACTCATGACCAGTGGGTTGTTCCAGTCTCTCTTGACCATCGAGTGGGGTACATACTACCACCATCCTTTTGGGAGGCTTAAAAGGGGACACTGCCAAGATTCAATCAGACGCCTTTGTTATCCGCCTTGCAAGTCTTGCTAGGGTTCAGGGATCTTCTAGGAGTCTGGTTCAAGTTTAGGCTTATCGCTGGCTTCCGCGGCATGTTATGAGCACCACTCGTGGTGAAAGGTGTGACGCAAGGTACCACAACCTGGTTTCTGATAACATCTACTGCACATGGTGGGCGAAGGTAACACGATCGCGCTAGTCGTAACTTGTTATTCAACTAGCAGCAGTAGTAGCGGCTGCGAGCAGAAGTATCAGCAGTGACAATACCAGTACGGTCACAGTTGCATGAGCAGTAGCAGTAGTCGTCGTCGCATTGCGACGTGAAGTTGTGCCGGCAGTAATACAGAAGCCTAAATAATTGCCTATACTATTTTGGGGGTCAATATATCCCCCCAAACCCTATTGGGGGCATTAATGCCCTTGCATTAGCTGTGATTTGACAGTCTGATTGCTATCGTCATCCTCATCGAAATGCCCATCCCCTAGATCTCCAACATGGTTTCATCTTCGTCACCACCAAGAAAGTCGCTTTAGGGTTTAGGGGTTTAGGGGTTTCAGGTTTAGGGACCGCGTCACGTTGTCAACGATATCGCCATTCATCTTAGTACCACCATCGGCCGCTCAGCCCTCCTACCGAAGCAGAAGCCCTCATCCACAAAGCCTAAATTCTAAACCCTAAGCCCCAAATGCCCTAAACCCTAAACCCCAAATGCCCTAAACCCTAAACCCCAAATGCCCTAAACCCTCTAAGCCCCGCACCCAACATCTCCACAGGACGAAGCCTTGGCATGGCGATCGCCACCTCCTGGTTTGGGCGTCCTATGGGCCGGAAATGCGGCCGCAATGCTTCGGCAGATGAAGAGTGGCCGGAACGGGGGGGGGGGAAAGGAGATAAACATAAGATAATATAAGTAGTGCCGAGGAATTGCTGCCAATAGTATTCCTTCGAATTCGTTCATATGACTATGCTGCACTATGCCCCAGAGCCATATTCCAACAATTCAGGCCCTTTGAATTTCGGGGAGTCATCGGGGCTTCAGAGGCTTGGGGTTACTAGATGTTAGGGGCAGAGGGTTTAGGGTATAGGGTGTACATGACCCCAATCCTGCTTCATGGTCACCTGCACGACATAACTAAGGGAACCTACGTCGGGCGGTAAGCCCCCAACTCCTCACAGCGCTTTCGTGCATCCCGGGAGAATGCAAAGCGAACAAAATGCGGAGCGACTCTGGTGCTGTTTGGGAGGCATGCACCGTGTTCGCGCGACGCCTGATCGGCTCGGCTCCCAGCGAGATTCGGTGGTTCGACTTCCCATAGGCTCCTAAGTAGTTCCTTTTTGGGATTACCTTGTAGGATTCTCAATAGAAATTACAAAAAGGAGCTACTTACGGTTCGAGGTTCGAGTTTGGGAGGTTGCGGTCCGAGGTCGGCTTTAGGGTTTAGGGTATCAGGGTATTAGGGCTTAGGGTTTAGGGTATCAGGGTATTCGGGTTTAGGTTTTAGGGAAAAGGGCATTATAGGGTTTAGGGTTTAGGGTATCAGGGTATTAGGGTTTAGGGTTTAGGGTGTCGGGCACAGCATTCGGGATTCAGGGTTGTAGTCTTGCTTTCCGAGAGCAGTCTAGACTAGCGGCCTGCCCATGCACCTCGCCAACATGAGGGGCTGGTCCACCACCCCATACCAGAATTACAGCTGTTTTTGTGCTTATGGCAACATTTGTCGACTGATCTCTTGACCCTAAATCCCTAAATCCCTAAACCCTTCTTAATCTACTTAAACCCCCAACCCCAAATCCCTAAACCCTACGTAATCTACTTAAGCCCTACCCATAGGCTCCTGAGTAGTTCCTTTTTATAGTTCATATTTGGAATCCTATAAGGCAGTCCCAAAAAGGAACCACTAAGGAGCCTCTGGGTAAGCCCTAAACCAAAGAGCTGGCTCATGGGCTGATGAGCCTTGACAGAGTTGTGGCCTTCAGCGTAGTCCCAAAGGCCCCCTGAGTTCCTTTCTGGGGGATATTTTTACAAACCCAAAAAGCGTTTAGGGCTTTTAGGGTGTAGGGGTTAGAGTTTAGGGTTTAGGAACCCCGCTGTCTACGATACAGGTACATGGAAGTGTTCGTAGCTTAAGGGGGGTTTAAGGGTACAGGGCTTGGGGTTTAGAGTTTAGGGTTTAGGGTTCGAGTCTCGGGGATTTAGGGTGAGTAGGGTAGGGCTGTGCAGGGTTTAGAGCGGCTTACCCATAGGCTCCTAAGTAAATCCTTGTTGGGATTACCTTATTGGGTTTTAAAAAAATGAAACAGAAAAAGGAACTACTTAGGAGCCTATCCTAAACCCTAAACCCTA
>CAJNJA010093797.1:0-12602 GCA_905231915.1 Symbiodinium necroappetens
GTTTCGGGCTTTTGGGTTCGGGGTTTAGGTGCTATCGCATCGGCTCTTGTCCTGGCCTCTGGGTTTTTTTGTGATGAAGCCAAGGTTCTGGTGCTCGGCCTGCTTCTAAGTATGGCTAGGAGAACGTAATTCTGGTTTCTGAAGCCTTTGCGCTGGGTTATTCTAACGATACACCAGACAGCCGAGGTTTAGGATTGGGACAAGCGTGCCCCGGATCACATCTAGCAGGCAAGGCACTTTTGCTTTCCAGGCAACAGGTCAGGCACGTGCCCAACGGAGTCTCGGGCTCACCGCATTAGGCTCCCAACTGGTTCACTGAGAAACATCCCCAACGCCGGAAGACTTTGGGGGCAAATGCTCGTGTGTGACGGCATCCCACGTCAGCTGAGTGCACGGCATAAACAACCAGGACATGCTCATGAAGGTGTAGCTGGCCAACAGATTTGTCGGTCGAGGCTGGTTGAAGCACCTCGACGCAACACCCAACGCTCCTCGCTTTCAGTCACAGATCTACTTCAGGCCAACATGACCTTAACCCGCTAACCGCGAAACCTTTCCTTGAACTTTACCCTCTACAACTGTGGCAATCCAAACCCTCGCCAACCCCCAAACCCTAAACCCTCAACCCTAAACCTCCATTATAAATCATACTGTAAGTATAATAAGGAACCCCCCAAAATAGTATAGGCATTTCTTAAGGCTGTCAACCCTGAACCTTAACCCTTCTCCCCTTCTGCCCATGACAGTCCCTGGCCTGGGGAGGGACGGCAGCACCAGCAGAAAGCACATGGCAACGAAAGCCCCGGAGCCTGCGGGCTGTAATACGGAATAGTTGCGACAAGGAGCCGTTTAAGGAATAATATAGGTAAATGTAGTATCGTTGCAGTTATGTGGGTAAATATAGTATGAGTATAGCTGCAATAACGTCACGAAGCTTGGGCTACGTTCCTCCTTGAAACCTATAGGGTGGCTCAACAAAGGAGTGCCGCTTGGAGTAGTCGTAAAAATCTAGCCTTCCACAGCTTCTCACATAACCTGCAGGAATCCTGGGAAAGCTAGGCTAAGCTAGGAAGAGCTACGAGAAGCTCAGAGAAGCTACGAAGTTCCTATGGTGAAGTAACTCCCTCGAAGGGCCGGTGCTACGACACTCAGACCTCGTCTCGCTAGGTTTGGCCTGGCCTCAGACCCCGAGATGCTGCCTAAAAGCTAGCGGTTTCCTCCCTTCGTACACCATATATCAGAATGCAGAATATGAAGCTTTTGATTTGGGGGGACCACAGCGCAACACCGCACGAGGAAACGTGGATCTTTACATCCTGATCTCGGAACTGCGAATGTTCGAGTCCTAGGACTGCGCCGACGGCATAGGTCGGGAAGGCAAAGGTGGTGACCAACGCTGCTGGAACCGCAGTGTTCAACCTCTGCAGGGTGTTCAGGATACTTTCGAAGGTCGAGACGTTCAGGGGTACCCTAAACATCGATAAGAAGTGCGGGATTGAAGTCTTCCAGCAACAACCCTAAAAATCTTTGGGCAGGGGACTCCGATGGCACCTTCTACGATTGTAGGGTTCCTGGGGTTCTCCATCGGTCTAAGTGAGGTTTGCGTTGCTGCGTCGGCGTGGGTCTTCACAGGTTCTGCGCTCGGCTTCATGCGGGCGGTTCGTGGCCGTTCCAACTAGCCAGAGGAAGGCAAGGGGAGGAGCCTAACAAATCGTTCTAGAATCCTCATAGCAATCTTAGTCCCTCACGAGTCGGACCGAAACCAGCAAAGGCCAGCTTTCATCTACGCTAGGATTGCAGAACCTGGAATTCTCGAGCACAAGTTCAGACCTTAAGCAGTGCTCTGCTGACACAGTACCTAGAGCTGGGTTCCAGGCATATTCCACTGCAACTCGGTGCTGACCTCAGGCACCGGGTGCAAGCTCAACGCTACCACTATACCCATAACCACTACCACTACCACTTCGACTACCATGACCACTGCTGCTATCGCTACCACTACCACTACCACTACCACTAGCGCTACCCGCTACCGCTACCACTTCTACAACTACTACCACCACCGCCGCCACCACCACTCCATTACCATGACCACGTGTACCAACACCACCGCCACCACGACGACGCCTGCTACTATTCCTCCTGCTGCCGTTGCTGCTATTGCTGTCATAGCTGCTCTTACTTTCTACGACCAATACGATCACCCGTCTCCGGGCTCTGGCAGATCCTTTTGCATCGGCAGACCCTAAACTCCGAAACCCGAGTCAATAAAGTTAAGCCTCAAGCCAAAGCAAGCCAAAGACACCACAGCCGAGACCGCAGCGAAGGCCCCGGACAGGATCCAATCGATCCAATAAATCCGCTTGAGTTGAAACGAGCCCAGCACCTGGCATTCAAGAGCGGCTGGGTTGAACTCAATCAACTGGTGTGCGGAACTGGGGTGACGGCGCTCACACTCGGACGATCCAAGCGAGGCATTTGGTTCGAGTCGGCGAAATGACACCAAGTGAGCAGGAGGGAGAACATCTCACAACAATTTCCCTACCCAAGAAAAGTACCGAGGCCACTTTCAAAGGAGATGCATCTTCATGTTGCTACTATGGGCATCCCGGCCGTCTCACCAAAGACTGCTCCTCCGAGGTCCCCAAAATCGCGCAAGCAGGGCATGCCCAGAGAGCCCAATACCCCTTAAATAAGGAATATACTTTAAGTTATAGGGGCCTTAATATTATGATTTAAAGCATATTCCTTAATTAAGGGGTATTGGGATCTCTGGGCGCATGTCATTCGATGCTGCCTTTCGCTCCCTAGAGAAGCATTTCGCTCATGAAGGCTGGCGACTGGAGCCCATGTCCAGCGTCGAACCGTAGTTCAGACAACCACCTACCGCTACAACCACTGCCATCACTACCTAACTGCTGTGCTGTTGGCATATGGGCGGCTGACTGCTGCTGCTATGGCTCTTACGTGCTGCTGCCACAAGGTCACTTTTTCAAGCGAATCGGTATGCATGCCTCCCACTCCCACCAACACAGTACGCGAGCAATATGGCTGGGCCCACGGACTCACTAAGAGAAGATGTCATCCCGTCATTGGACGCGTGCATGGGCACAGCCAATACCTCCATGTGTGGAAGGACTTCCATGTTCTCCTTCTGGGCTTTGGGTCTTCACTCTTCTGCATCTGAAACCTCCGCACAAACTGAACCCTCTTGCACTCGGATGCACTCGGAACTGTTTCCGGCGCACGAGGTAGCAAAAGGCGAGAGCAACGCCGAATAAAGAGACTCCGGCCTCGAAACATGGTGAGGGAACTGTAACTAGCCATAGTACTAGTACTAGAAATCGCAATCGCAATAATAATAATAATAATGTAATCAGTAGCAGCAGCAGCAGCAGCAGTAGTTGTAGTAGTTGTAGTAGTAGCAGTACTAGTAGTAGTAGTAGTAGTAGTAGTAGTAGTAGTAGGTGGTAGTAGTAGTAGTAGTAGTAGTAGTATAGAAATAGTAGCAGTAATAGCAGTAATAGTACCAGTAATGACAATAATCACAATTCTGATGCTAATAGAAATAGCAATTGTAACAGCAATCAATATAATGCTAGCAATAATGCTAGCATTATTACTAGTAACTGTAATACGTAGCACTAGTAATTGAGTTTGAAATAATAATCGCATGGGTGCCCTATGAGAAAGCTGACGAGAACGATGAACAACGACATGTGTTGCTGGTGCTATCGCCACCATCACGACCAATGCCGACAACATCACAAACACCTCACCACTGTCTCTACCACAAAACAAAGCCACATCATTGTCACCATCATTACTACCAATCAACAGCGCCATCACCATGGAAATCGCCACCGTCATCACCCTTTCACAGCTACCGCAGTCTTAATTGCATGCATTGCCAGTGCCATCACCACGGCCATGTCACAAATGTACAGCACAAGTCCGCATTGCTAGCATCGCCGCCTGTATCACCAGCATAACCGTCGACAACACCACAACAATAGTGACTGAAAAGTAAGCAAACCACCGATCATCCCCACGACATTGAAAGCCCCCAAAGCCTTCCGATCCAGAATCAAGAAGTCGAGCTCCACACGCTGTTGTGCATCTAGGGTACCCAAAAGAACATTTAGAAAATTCCCAGTGTTTAGTGTGTAGAGAGTCATCGCTCACATCTGCAACTCGCTTCACCAGTAGGCTTGTTCCGGATTTGACAGTCGGCATTTGCGGACTTCTTATGGAAGCAGGTGGTTCATGACGAGGCGCAAGCCTGCATCCGAGTTGCAGAACCTACGAAATCCAACACCTAAAGCCAACTCCGTAGACTACCCGGAGCCCTAAAAAGAAAAACCCCAGCCATCACGGTGGCAATAGCATCAAGGCGAAAGAAACTCGGAATGGCAACGAAATGAGAATGACAAAAGGCTGGATGTGAATAGGGAGAATCCGAGGCTGTGACAACGAAATACTGATGATGACAGCAAAACACTACATACATACGTACTCCATAACCCCTTCTAATTCACACCCCTTTTAGACTTTTCTCAGCTCATACCAGCCACAAAGAGAAGAGCACAATATGACGAGCTGTGGGCCTAAACCCAACAAGAGCTGTGGTCGCTGTTTTGAGGCCGCGGCCCAGCCAACAAAATCATAAAGGGCAGCCGGCAGGATGAAGCCTCCGGAGGCTCGTCGCTAGCTAGCAAGAGGTCTGAGAGTTTTTAGGGTTGTTGGGGTTTAGGGCTTTGGGGTTTAGGGTTTTAGGTTTTAGGGTTTAGGGTTGTTTTCCCACCGGCGTTTGTTTTAGGGTTTCGCCACTCACAACTCGGACCATCCAGACGAGGCAGATGGGCACAGGATCTTCGAAGTCCTCCTCCTCCTACTGCTCATGCCACTGCTGCTTTCCTTCTGGCCCTGGAAATGCAGAAGCACCTCGCCATAATATGGCCAATGTCGCAAAGTCATAAACACAAGATGCAGCTGAAGTAGGGAGAACACTCGGCACATAAAGCACTCTCCACGTAAAGATCTCGCGTCCGGCAGGATCTTGTTCTCGGGTTCAAGTTTCGCACGAGGACAAAAAGGTAAGGTCCTTATGTGGTCTACAAAACTGATACAATACGGAACGACAAAAACGTGGTGAGAGTGTTAGGCAGTCCTGCACAGAATTCGAGTTAAGAGTTCGAGGCCTTGACCGCATAATTGATCCTAGGCGGGATCTTCATGTTTATGTGTGTTGAAGCCTCATAAATAGTCATCACCATCAGAAGTCACCAGTGGAACTAGTAGCAATAACCACATAGCCAAGATACTAGAATGAGAAATCATCAGCATTGTCGCAAAAAGCCAAACTAGCAAGAGTGCAACGACTATGCGAAGCCGAGAAGCTGCAAACGTCAGCAAAAGTCCGCGCAGCCTGGGCTAAACAGCAGTATTACTATAGGACTTCCGGGTTGGGTCGCTGCTCCGGGGTCTAGCTTGGGGTCTCGGGACTGACGCTCTCACAACTCGGGTCTCGGGATTGAGGATTTGCTGCTTCAGGGTTTGAGGGTCGAGAACAGAAGGCATCATGTTGGCACCCGGAGTAGTTCGACTAAACCCTCCCGATGGCGATTCCCGTTGTAAAGCTCGTGGCTACTCAGCACAGGAATTTCGGGGAGGAACAATGAACAAATTCGTGCTGCTGTCTCACGGAGTACCCGAGTCAAAACAGGAACCACATACACAATTGCTGGACACGGGCTTTCAGGTCAACTGCTACATCCTGGGTTTATCAGGTGCTGGTGATTATATACACGGTCAAAGAGCAAAAGAAAGAGAAAGACAAAGAGAAAGAGGCAGAGAGAGAGAGAGAAAGAGAGAGGGTGTGAGAGAGAGAAAAGTAGAGAGAGCGTGAGAGAGAGAGAGAGAGAGAGAGAGAGAGACAGAGAGAGACAGACATGCCGTACTTGGAATTCCGCCGAGCTCCAGTCTCTCTTCCTGCAACAGATTCACTCCTGTTCCTCAATCCTGACCTTCTTTCAGAAACCTAAGCCCTAAACGCTCAATGTCAACCCTTCGGGGCTTGGGGGTATACTATCTCATAATTCTCATAATCACGAACCTTCAAGAATACCTGTAATAGGGTCCCAATATTACAAACTCTG
This sequence comes from Symbiodinium necroappetens, assembly GCA_905231915.1. Lineage (NCBI taxonomy): Eukaryota > Dinophyceae > Suessiales > Symbiodiniaceae > Symbiodinium > Symbiodinium necroappetens. Next base: position 6,159 of record CAJNJA010093797.1, read on the forward strand.
CTCTTGGGTCCCAGCGCCGCACTGTTGCGAGAGCTGCGTGAGGGCCCGCAGGTCCCCCTTACAGACTGCCTGGAAGTTCTGGTTGCGGGGGCTTCGGGCTCGGAAAGCACGGCTGCCGGGGTTGATATCGGAAGCTTGGGGGGTTCGGTTTCTCAACTGCTAGAGTGCATGACTAGGAGTGGCACTTCAACCACCAATGAATCGGATGGTGGCAGCAGTTGCTGCACCACTGACATTCCGACGACGACGACGACGACGACCCGGCTTCAAGGCGTTGAGCACCGGCCTCTTGATCCGACCTTTGCCCTGGACCCTAGACATGTCCCATCCTCTTCCTACATTAGCAAGTTGTGCGTGCGACGAGATGCTGCTGCTGCTGCTACTACTACTACTACGACGACGACTACCACTACCACTACCACTACCACTACCACCACCACCACCACCACCACCACCACCACCACCCCCGCCGCCGCCGCCGCCGCCGCTGCTGCTGCTGTTGCTACTGCTACTACGACTAGTGCTACTGCTACTTCTACTGCTACTGCTACTGCCACCACTACCACTACCGCTACCACTACCACCACTACTACTACTGTGCTGTGCCCAACCATGTCACACCTGGGAATGCAGGGTCACGCACGGCCGCATGAAACCCAAGCCTGCGGCCAGGTTCCATCATTCCCAACTTGTGCCTTATAAGAAGAAGAAGAAGGGCAATAATCTTATAATGATAACGGTAGTTATAATAATAAGAACAAGAAGGGTAATATTCTAATGATAACAATATTGGCAATAATGATAAGAATGATTATGGTCATCTTTCGACTCTACTCGTACCAGCCGGCCGGGCTCCAGGGTAAGTTTCCACTACAGCTACCGTGACAACGAGAGCAACGACTGAGCTTAGCTGAACTATCAGAACCCACCTTGTTGTTCTTTAGCTTTACTACTGGCGTTGTTCTTGTGATTGCGGCAAATTCTTATCATCAACACGCTTAATTTAGGCTGGTGGACCTTCCAGTGCGGGCACGTGGCGCAACACGTCTTTTTACTGCGTTGCTATTGCTACTATAATTGCTCATGATTACAACCCCAAAACCCTGAACCCTTTTTCCACAGGCTTGAACTGAGCTCGCTCGGCCAAGTCCCTCGCAGCACAAAACCCTAAACCCTAAACCCCGAAACCCTAAACCCTAGACAGTGCACTACGAGTAGTAACCATGACTCTCGTCGCTATCGTTTCCGGCCTACTCCCTGAACGCAGAAGCCGCGATCTCAAGGGTTTCGGGGCTGGGGACAGTCTGCTTTTCTGACTTTAGGATTCAATTTTGTGGGGTTTTGTTCAGGGTCGAGCCCGGGGTGGGGAGGATGTAGATGGCGAGCCAAAATTCGTAAGATAACACGACGCGAAGCGCGAAACATGATGCTACTGCATCTGCCAACAACCTCCAGAACAACCAGAGCAACAAGAACCTGCAAGATGAGGCTCATCGGACGTGGCAGTCTGGGCCTTTTTTGTGCGATTTGACACGATCTCGAGGCTTGTGCTTTGAGCTGACAACATGCGCACCATGCCAGCTGCGAATGCACTGAAAAAGCGCTTCGGGTGACATGTCAGCTCGCCACTCCTGCAACTGACGGTAGTCGGCACTTGCCTCCTCGACACTCGACCTTAGAGGACCAATGCAGCAACAGTCATTGCTTCGGATGTGCAGCCGGGCCGTGAAACCCCGCTTCTGGCGTCGGATGCCTCTTGGGCAGGGCCCGGCCAAGCCGAAAACATCCTCGCCGTCTTCCTTTCCATGCAACTCGAAGTACGCTGATGCACGAAAGCTTCTCAAGCTGCGCTCAATGGTGCTTGGATCTGTCTCTCCAAACACATGTAGATTTTGTCGCACGTATCCCAGCAGCTGCTGATATGTTGCCCTGCCCCCGAGTGCCTTCATCGCCGTCAGCATGGCAGCCTTTTTCGCACCCTTCGCAACCCAATTAGTCGCCGGACGCGTCAGTTGCCTGCGGCGCGCCGGCAGTCCGTCGAGCGCATCAGCACCTTCTAGCAAGCGGCCGACTTCTTTCTGGATAGCAAGCCAGGCGGTGGCAGATGCTGCCAAGCGGAGCTCGCTAGCCTGCTCCTCGAAGCATCCGATCTGCCTCTCCACGTGCTCCAAGATGTGGCGGATAGAAGCGCAGTCGAAGTGGTTCGTGCGCCAAGCGCGCAAGACCTTCAGCAACAACTTCCGCGCGCGGCGCTGCAGTCCCCCAGCAGAGTCAGAGCTCTCGAGGCCGGCCTCTTGCGGATCCTGCTCCATGCCGCCATCTTGGTCCATCGGCAGTGTGGCCCTGCGAGGAGGGGCCAAGGCAGCGGCCACCTGGTACAAGATCTTGGTCAGCTTTCCTTGCTCAATGCCTTGCTGGGAAAATTCCACGGCCACAGCCTCTGCCCGGAGCAAGCACTCTGCCCGCTCCGATTGCTGCATGTTCGCCCACTCAACCTTCTTCCGGAAAAGCCGCTGCAAGCCACCGAACTCTGGATGGGGGGGGGCCTCCGTTGCCTCTACGCCTCTGGCGGAAGGCTGCAGATCCCCTTCCAAACCATCTCGGTCAGCATCCCGAGCTGCTGGCTCTTCTTCGGCTGCTTTTTGGACTCCAGCGACTGGTCGCAGGCCATCTTCGGGTTCCCCTTCGGGTCGGCAGCAGTGGAACTTCCTCAGCTTCTTCGCCAGAGCATCGGCAGCATGCGCCCACGCTTGGTCAGCTCGCGGGCCTCCTTTGCAGGACTGCAACTTCACCAGCACATCCGGCAGCGCCTGCTGCAAGCGGCCAGGAAGGACGCCCTTCCCGAGCCTGTCCAGAAATTTGCTCAGCAGCCGCAGTTCGGTTTCTTTTGGAGAATAGTCTTTGGGGCCGTAGGCTAGCCACCCTGCCACGTGGGCAGCATGCTGCTGCACGGCAGCTTTGTCGAAGCCACGCAAGGCTTGGAAATATTTACGCACCACATGCTGCCGCTGCCTCTTTGAATGGAATTTGTCTGCATGGCGTTGCAGCCGTGCGGTCATGATGACCAGACGCCCGACTAGCTGGAGAGCCGGACACGCGGCAATGCCTACACTGTGGACAGGCACCGCAGGCTTCACGACACCCTTGAGATCTCTTGAGCAGGCGTGTGGATGGGTTCTGCATCTGTTTCTGGTATTGGTTATGGATCAACTCAAGCAGTTCGAGCCGAAAACGAAACCCTAAAAAAATCACCTAAACGCTGGACCAGAGCCGCCCTCCCTGTGCCTGCTGCCACGGCCAGGGCGTGAAAAGCCCATGGTTTGGCAGGAAAGCAGAAGGACAAGACCTTAGGCTCGCCGATGCAGCGCGTCATGTCTACCCCTCCCCTCTCAGGCAGGTTTCGGGTGGAGAAAGTTAGCGCTTGGGCCTTGGGAACTTTCACAGCAAGGTGTTCTGCTTTCAAGGCGTCCGTCCCGGTCTGATCTTTGCCGTTTTGATTTCGGGCACCGGGAAGGGAAGGCTGGGAAGGAGGCACTGTCCTTGGGGGTGTAGTGACCCCAAAATAGAAGCGGACTCAAAGCTGCACAGTTGGGAAGAAGAGACTACGCCTTGTCCCCTGTGCCCAAAGCTGTGGTACACCGGTCATCACTAGCTGCTTAGTGAATTAGTCGTTGATATCATGCCACCTGCACACATGCGTCGACGTGTACACTGCACTATAATCACGCCTCTATACGCCTCTCATAATCAAATCTTCGACTCAGAGTCCTTTTGTTCAGCCCGCCGTGCTAGCGAGGTGCGATTTTGTCCTTGCTTCACGCACCGAGCACTGGAGGATCGATCGAAGAGAGCACCGCATCATTCACCCTCCACACTGCACCCATGCAGCTCAAGCAATGATTTCCACTGTGAAACACATGGTCTCCAACTCATATCCCCTCGTCTGGTTGATGTTGGTGCATCTATGTACATGTACCTATGTATACATGTAGACAGATACAGAGAAAGGGAGGGAGACAGAGAGTATGCACGGACATACGAGCAACTTTAAGTCTGTAAGTGACTGAGTTTGTTGCATGCATGCATGTATTCATGCACATAGGTGTGTATGTGCATGTATGTATGTTTTTAGCTATGCATGCAAACGTACTTGTGTGGATTCAGATGTACATGCATATGCTGCGAATGTGACTGTGTGCCAAACCACCCGAAACCTCTCCATAGCAAAGAGCACAAGTATCTGCGAAGGTAGATAGAATTACATAGCCAAACCGAACAATTGATTTAAACGAATGCATACGCTCGGTGTTGCTCTCCGCAGTCCAGAAAGCAAATCTGCACGCACGTCGACTCCTCGATCTGCATCCCTTCCAAAGTTAGAATCTTGCCTCAGCCTCCATTACAATAGCCCAAAGCTACAAACATTCAGAGCACTGCACCGTGAACTGCCAGTTGACACTTAATTAACGTACGAGAGGCGGTTCGATTCGAGTATGTTCAACTGTCAGACTCGAAAAGCGCTTGTGGTGTGGGGCTCTTCAGCAATGGTAAAACGAGGGTCGGTGTGAACGGCTCAACCTCAAGCGCGACTTGAAGGAGATCTGCATTCTCGGGCCGACAAAACGGCAAACCTTTGAATTGAAATGACGGGATGCTCTATCTCCAAAACAGCTAGAGGTTCCCTGCTCAAGAAGGAGAAGTGATCGACCCCCGCTGGCAAAGGCCGGTGATTTGAACTCAAGCAGGCGGCAGAGGTTATCAAATCATGCGTATCTGCTACATTCTTGCGGGCTCGGGATTCTGGGAAGCCTAAACCCTCAACCCTCAACCGCTGCCTTCGAATTCGACCCGACATCGGGGTGGAACTTGAACCGGGAGCTTGCGCCCAATGCTCCGAGGAGCTGATGACCCGTTGTAGCATACATTCTAGGATTCTAGGGTATATCATACGATTTACTCTAACATTAAAAACAATATACAAGTTGTAACAATAATTCGTGTGTATATATATATATACACATCTATATATATATATATATTTTTTTTTGCTCCCACGTGGCACAGTCCATGTGTATATATATATATACACGTATGTATGTATGCTTGTATGTATGTGCGTGTGTGTGCGTGTGTGTATGTGTAGCGGTGAGGGTTTATAAGGTTTAGGGTTTGGGCTTTGGGCTTCCCAGGCCCAAACAGCGCCATCCAATTGCCACATACAGCGTGTGTAACACGATTTTGAAAACAAGTTACATTATATATATATACACACATATATATATACATATATATATACACATATATATATATAAGACAATACTATAGTATGCCATACCCTGGTATAAGACGTGTGTTCTTTATGCAATCGGCAATCGGTCCTACTCTCATGTCTTACACAAGACGCAAGCTCCTCTGTGGGGTCCTAGGGCTCAGAGATCCGTCACAGGTGGCGTGCGCCCCATGTCTCCAGTGATCCAGTCGGCAATGTCGTCGTTGGTGCCACCATTCCTTTTGAAGGCTGCTTTTGGGGTTCCAGGGTACCTCTCGGAGATTCTGAGCGAAATAACTGGCTGCTGTTCTATGAATCAATGCTACCTGGAGCGCATTGGAACAATAGAACAATTTGCACACGCTGGCATACTGCAGTGGAACAAGAGAACAATTTGCACACGCTGGCATACTGCGAGGACTGCAAGCCGTTTCGTTCTGCAGGGAATGTAACGTTGCCTTGCTCCGGCCTTTGTGACGTCATGCAGCACACTACCGATAAAGCACCAAGACTTTGGTCGATTGTGGTTGTGGTGCCCTGGCAATAGTCGCAGAAAAAATGATACCACCAACAAAAGAGCCTGCGGCGGAATGGTCATCATCGTCGGCGCAGCAGCAGCAGCAGCAGCACAGCAGCAGCTGCAGTAGCTGCTGTCGCAGCAAGTCGTCGTCGCCGTGGAGGAGGAGGAGTAGTAGTAGTAGTAGCAGTAGTAGCAGTAGTAGTAGTAGTAGTAGTAGTAGTGGTAGTAGTGGTAGTAGTAGTAGTAGTAGCAGCAGCAGCAGCAGCAGTAGGAGGAGGAGGAGGGGTCGTAGTAGTAGTAGTAGTAGTAGTACTACTACTACTACTACCACCACTACTACTACTACGAGTACTAGTACTAGCACTAGTACTAGTAGTACTAGTAGTGGTGGTAGTGGTAGTGGTACGTAGTGGTAGTCGGTAGTGGTAGCGGTAGTGGTAGCGGTAGTGGTAGCGGTAGTGGTAGCGGCAGTGGCATCAGCAGCAGTCGTTGTTGTAGGCGCAGCAGCAGCAGCAGCAGCAGCAGCAGCAGGAGGAGGAGGAGGAGGAGTAGTAGTTGTTGTTGTTGCGGCTGCAGCAGCAGCAGCAGGTGTTGTTGTTGTAGGGGTAGCAGCGACCGGAATAGCAGTAGTAGTAGTCATGGTGGTGGTGGTGGT
>CAJNJA010093808.1:0-47499 GCA_905231915.1 Symbiodinium necroappetens
AAGCAGCCCAACCCCCCCTCCCCCTGCCAAAATCAAAAATACAAAGCCAAAAACGAAACTTTCGGTCAAAACTCGGTCAAAACCCGGGACCCAAACCCTATACAATTTCTATAAACCCTAAACCCTAAACCGATCGCAAGGATCGTGAAGGCGAAATCGGCAAGTATCGGTGTTGGTAATAGCAGTGGTAGCTCAGGTGCTAGCCCTGCCAAGGCCATTCCTTTGGTCCCTACCCAACCCCCTGGACCTCCCCCAGGGTGGCGAAGGCCTCCAACACCACCGGCACGACCCAGCCGAGCACCTGATCTATAGATCACCTCGCGCCCTTTGCCTCCCCCGCCCCCCAGGGTGAGGCGTGAAGTGAACGACGAGGGCGAACAAGTGCCGGAGCCGAAAACTCCGCCGCAAACACCTCCGGTTATCAGCATTGGAGACGAAGAACTGGTTCATAATCAGTTCCGAATGCATGAGGCTCTCATTTGCTCCGGAGGCCAAAGGTTTCAGTGGCGCACGCCAGGATTGTCAGACAATTCGGTAGTGTTGCTTGAGGACCTTTTTCATGTAAAGGATAACGATCCTGAAAATAGGCTTTACGGTCACCTAGGTGTCCATGTACAGTCTATGCAAAAATTCGCGTGGCAACCCCGCTTTATAGAAAGCATCGTTAAGCAGGTCACGGCTGCTTTGTCGATGGAGTCGGCTATCTTGATTTACCAGTGCACTTCAGGTCGACACAGGTCTGTTGCCGCTGTACAGATCACGAAAGATGTTTTCCAGAATCTAGTCCCGAATGCAAGAATCTCAACACGACACCTCTCTAGCCACTACTGGAAGCCCTCTACTTGTGGAGGCGAGTGTGATGAGTGCCGTATTATAAGTAGCAACCCGCCGGTTCCCTATAAGGATTTGGTGAACCAGATTTCGCAAATGGTACGCGCGCGAACTGGTGAGGCATACATGGCCGACTGCAACTGCACAGGGAGTCGGAATGCAAGGTTGGTCGATTTGATCGGAGGGTTTTCTGATTCGGCTGGTTCGAGAATCAGATGCTGTTTGCAACTTGTTAAAGTTAGCATAGTTTGCCAAAGTTCGTTGCCGCAACCTGATGTCATTAGATGCCACCTGGTTTTTGGGAATCCAGGGTCTTTGTGGTTTAGAGGGGGGTTCAAACATTATTCCCCGAAAACTGGAGCAACGCAACTCGATGCCATTCGTATCTGCCTGGGTTCTGCGAGTTCAAGGTTTTTTGGGTTTTTAGGTGGTTTTGAACACTTCCCCCCGAAAGCTGAAACGATGCAGCTGGATGCCATCAACTGCCGCCTGGGTTTTGCGTGTTCAGGGCTTTTCGGGTCTATAGGTGGGTTTGACCACCCCTCCTCGAAAGCTGAAGCTAACCACGCTAACGACGACCAGACGCACAGACAACTCAGGAACGACGGAGTCCAAATGCCCGATGCATCTGACTATATGATCAGCGCTATGCTCTGCCAGAGCCTCTGCAGCACAAAAATTATTGCAAGCAAGCAGACACCAAAAATTATCACCGAAAAGTTCAGCTGCAACACTGACGAGAGGGATTATCTAAGGACATACACAAAACTCTGGAGACCTGTCGATGCCAGCTACAGCGGCAAGTGCTGCGAGCCGCATTTTCGGGGGTTTAGGTTGTTTGGTTTACTCAAGGGATTCTTTTTCCTGGGTTTGGTTTGCTTGCAAGGTTATGTGCAAAGGGTGATCGCTAAGCAAACAAGCATCAGCACTACAAAAACAAAATTGCCCAAAAGTGGAGACATCGCACACCCAAGGCTTGGAGGAGTACGACAACAGCAAGATGCATCTGCAAACACGATGCCGAAGAGCACCGAGCGCTTTGTTGAGCACGGCCGATCTTGCTTTTGGGAGAAGTGGGTTTGTTCTTTACTTGCTTTTCTGCTTGGAGGGATCCTCATTTCCTCTGATTGGGGTTTGCAAGGAGGAATGTTAAATCAGGTTAGGGATGAGGGGATTGGTTCAACTGAAAACGTAGCGCGAAGCTGCCCTGCATCACACAGTTCCTCATTGGAGAGCTGTGCCCACAACATCCTGATTGCAGATTGCATTAACCGGGATAACATACAAATACTACTGGAACACCCCGAAGCCCCATGGATCCAAAACGGTGACGGGTTTCAGATAACACTTGGAGCAGCACGGCTGTCTCTCACGAAAGCCTCAAGCATGTTTCCCAACTTTACTAAAGTCATCACTGCCTTTATGTCGCAGTGTAACAGGAGTGCTTATGGTTCTACGATTGTCATCAACAAAAACCTGCAAACTAATGTGCACATTGATTCGCGTAATGAAAAACTTCCCGCATTCCTTACGGCCATTACTGACTATCAGGACGGTGAGCTTTTCTTGAAATCTGAGTATGGGAGCGCATTCTTTAAAGAACATAAAGGTTTTCTGATGCACATTCCGGTTGGTGGTACTATTGCAGTACCAACCTTCAAAATTCCACATGCCACCAATTTCTGGAAAGGCACTAGAATAATCATGGTTCTTTTCACTAGCCCCATTAAACGAATTGACGCGAGTAAGTACAACCTTAGATTGCAGTTGCAACAATTAGGATTCCAAATTCCGGAGATTGATAAAAGTTGGGTTGACTGTGAAATCACGGGTAATTCGTATGGAAACCCGATCTTTAGCAAACCAACATCAATCCGAGGATTCTTCACTGCAGGAGAGCGCCGATGCACTGCGTCTCTAAAGAATGGGCCTAACTTTGGTACTTCGGATTGTGAGGTTTGGGAGATTTCATCGGGCAGCGAGCATGAGTCCAACCATCACATTACCAGTACATGGCCTGATCTCTTTGATTCGCAACTTAGCGACATTGAACATTGCTCGGAAGACCCATCAAGTCCTGCTACAACAGAAATTGATACTGATTCTGAGTCCCAGCTACTTGAAACGCGAGATCAACATTGTGACAATATCAATTGCAAAAAACGTAAACACACCTCTAATGCTAAAGACGATGTCCATAGCCAAGACCATGAACAAAAGGAGCAGCGATGCACAAATGGCATCCACGACCCTTCGACTGTACTGGGGAGGGTTGGTTTTTCCTTTCAGGTTGATTTAGAGGGATCTGGGGATGCACGTGGCAACTGCTCTCGGTTCGTTTTGGGGCCGGACTTGGATGACAGCATGAGAGATAACCGATTCGGGTTGGAATACAGTAGACTGGTTGGCTGGTCACTGCCGTCTGATCCTATCGAAGCTTGTACGGATGATGAGATGAATTGCCTCATGAGCGGTGGTGGTGCACCTGCTGAAGATTTCCAGCTGAACAAAGCAGACATCAGCAAACTTGTGCAAAAACTCAAAAATGTCCAACATGGACTTGCGCACAAACAGCTTCGCATGTTGCTGATTTCTGATTTGAAATTTTGCAAGAAAATTGAGCGCACTACTGATCAGAAGCAATTACAAAATTGTGTTGCAGCTGCCGCGCAGCGTATGGGGTTGCAAGGTATTGGTCATGTGTCGCAGACGAATATTGATGCAAACAATGTTGCTAGTTCTAGTCGACAAAAGCAGGAAGCTAATCTCCTACCCAAAAATGATGGCAAATCCACTTCCGGTAAAGGAGGAGTTACTGCTATTGAAAAAGGCAAAGGACGTGGCGACATTCAGAAACCAGAGCCAAAAGGACGAGGAAAGAGCAAAGGTGAAAAAGATTTTAATCATCAAAAATCTGCTGCTGAGCACGCTGAGGTTAAAGGTAAAGCTAAAGGAAAAGGGAAGCCAAGCAACATTACGTACAGCATTGATCCCGATGGATGGAATGTGCAGCCACTTGCCGAATTCTCTAACACGCATGGGGGAGTTTATATGTGCGAAAAAGAGGAACATGCCAAACGCATCGCTGAAAAAGGTGTTGGCAGAAATTACCCTATTGGAGTTGTTGCCCCCTTTCCCATGGATATAGGAGTTAAACAGCCTGAATCCATTTGCATCGAGTTCATCAAACACATTGGCGACCAAAGTCAGAAAATCTCGATGCAAGCATTCCTTCATCAGATCACGTATGCTGATGTTGAATATCGCAAAATGGCGCCTGCTGTTAACATACAAAAACCGAGCATTGCCAAGACTTCGGTATGCTATTTGACCTTCAGTGATGAAGGGGCCTGCGCTCAAACACAAATTGAAATGGAGCAAAAAAGACTTCCAGCGGTTAAACAGTGGCTTTCTTCGTTGGTTCAGCATAACCGTGGCCTTGAAATCCTTGATGTTTGGAATGTTCAAGCCTTGCAACAAAAAGTCAACGCGCGCACCTACCAGGCTTCAGTTCGTGTGCCGAGTTCTCAAGTCGCTTCGCTCCTTGCCATGTCGGGTCCTGGGAAACTGCAGGTGAATGTCCCTGGAGCTCTCAGAACTAACCTACAGCATGTTTGGTTAAAAAAGGAGGGAAGACCCATGGATGAAGAAGAAGTTCTTGAAGTTATGAATGAAAACATTGAGATACATTTAGGAGCTTTCCAGGTTCGCGGTACTTGGGCTCTTCGCACTCTTACTGAACATCATGGTGCTATGAAAGCAAAATTGGGGAAAAATGAAGACCCTGCTTATTTTATAAGCAATGTCCCCCCAGAGATGGAAACTGAAAACATTCAAGAGATACTTCAACAGCTCAAATGGAAAGCCACTGTGAAGGATGGTGAAAGGAGATGGAAGCGCGCCGGTTACACTTGGTTGGTCAGGGCTAGCGAAGACCCCAAGGTTTGGCAATTTCCTATCACTTTTGGATATGAAAGGAGAACCCTCAAAATTGAAGCGGCTCGCAAACCAAAGATTCTGCCGACTCCATTTGTGCCTGCAAATACTGAGATGCATTTCCCCACCTGGAATGCCCAATGTCGCGTCGGCAAGCTCCAACCGCGAAATCAATCTTCTAAGCCGTCATTCGCTGAGGTTGTTAATAATGCTGCTCGTAAGAGGCATCGCCCTGAAGTGGCACCTACTCAAAGGGAGGACTCTGAAAATTGGTCAGACATTGAGGAAGATGCGGACAAAACGGGCAATGCCAGTTTACAAGCACAGCTCAACGACATGATGAAGCAAAACAGCGAACAACAACAAACGATTCAACAACTCTTGCAGCAAATTCAAAACCTCACTGCTCAAGTGCAAGCCTTGACAGCACAAAACATGGCAGGGGGAGCTGCTACTGGTGGTAATTTGCTGCCCAACCCTGGTAATGCATCATGAGATGTTTCGTTCCATCTTTGGATTAATCATGAATCCTTTGTTTGGAACGTCACCCCCGTTCTTCTTTGTTTAATTTGCTGGGGTGATTGCTGCTACGGCGGCGCAATCGCTGATGGTCACCACACTTCCGGCGGTAACGTTTATCCCACCACATGGGAAGAGGCCTTCCATCGTACCACTAACGCCATTGAGGATCCACATGGGTCTAATAGTATTGTCATTGGTACTTGGAACGTGAATGCTCTCACCCCGCATGTGCATGAAGTATTGGCTCTTAATGCTGATGTGATTGCACTTCAAGAAATAAGAATCGGAGAAGACTCTCTCCCTAGCATTAGATCTAGCTTAAAGCAAAATGGTTATAATCTTTATGTTAGTGCACTTCCTAATTACAAAAAGCAAGGTCATAACAAAAAGTCCATTCACCTTGATCAGACTATTCCGGGTGTCGCCTTTGTGGTGCGATGCCACATTCCGGTACAAGAAATCGGAATTGATTCTATGGACAAGTGGATTCAAAATGGACGATTGCATGCCATTCAAATTTTTGCGCAACAGCAATGGATTACTTGCATTAATGCATATGCGCCTACACAAAATAGTGCGCCATTTCTGGATGATCTTTCGCAAACTCTTGGTGAGTATGCGCACAAAAGTAGCATCCTCTTTGGTGACATTAATGCTGACTCGCGCAATGGTCTGTTTGTTCAAGAAATCGGCAGCAAAGGTTGGTATCCACTTACCTATAATACTAACTACGATTTCTACACCTACAAGCACAGTAATGGCAACACTAGCTGCATTGACACTATTGCTGTCACTGACTTGCTTAAGGAAACGGTCGCGCCTGTTCAAAGCCTGGACATTCTTGACAAAGGGCATTCCTTCCTAAGCACATACATGCATAACAGTTTTCAACAAAAACCCACTTGGGAAATTTATCATCAAATCTGTTTTAAGAGTGAAAGTTCTAGCGAAGCACAATGGCAACAAGCATTGGCTTCACACCGTCCTATGCTTGATAAAACAACTTTGGATCACGATTGGAATGTGTGGTGCGAAGCTTTGCAGCAAATCCACAATCCCGAGGGGTCTGTCATTGGACTGCAGCCTCGTTATCGTGTGCGTGATCAATTCAAGCATAGCAAACTCCATGAGCAGCTTTCTCAAGCCATTAAATCACAAGACTGGCAGACACACACCATGGTCTTAAACAAGCTGCAACAGATCAGCAAAAACCAATTGCGAAAGTGGCGACAAAGAATCCAGAAAAAAGGACAATCACAACATGAATGGACCAAAAATCTTTTCAAATGGGCCAGAACTGCGCCTCCGCCGATACCATCTTGCATCGCTAGCACTAAGCATGGTAAGGACGGTTTTACAACTTGCCTTCAAGATTCTCTTAGAGAAATAACTGACTATTTCTCTGAAATCTACAAAAGCGAGCAAGCGGCTCATCATGAACAAAACGCTGCGCCGAGGCATTATGAATGCGATGCAGCACAGATTCTTGATATTAATCAATGCCTTCAAATGGTCATTTCTAAAGCTGACAGTTCAAAAGTTGCTGGCATGGACGGAATTGAAATTGCACATCTTAAGCAACTTCCTCCTACTGCGGTGCTCTTCCTGGCTCACATTTTTCACAAGTCGTTGCGTCAACAGCGCGTCCCATTGCATTGGCTCAACTGCAAAATGACCTGTATACCCAAAAAGCAAGGCAAAACTTCGGTTAAGGATCTTAGACCACTAACCATCTCTCCCGTTTGCTACAGATTGTTTTGCAAAACCATCTTGATCATGCATAGTGAGACTCAGCAAAACATCCCTGAACATTCTGTGGGTGGAGTCATTGGGCGATCAGCATACCACGCATGGTTGCCGGCTGCACTCTTATGTGAGGCAACATGGCGACTTGATCCCATTTATCGTGATTGTTTGCAAGGAGTTGCCATTGACAATGAAAAATTTTTCGATAATGTCCCAATTGACAAAGCTTGCGAAAGCTTACTTCGAATTGGACTTTCCTACGAAAGCGTTAGCACATGGCATTTCATGATCACGCAGATCAAAAGATTTGCCTCTCTTAATGGGTCCATTTGCAAGAACTGTTTTAAAGCGGCCATTGGCATTCCTCAAGGGGACCCGCTCAGCATGCTAGCAGCTGCTGCCATGCTTGGTGAGTGGACTCAAGAAATCCCTCACGATCACATCCTTGCGAAAGTTTTTGTTGATGATCGCCTGATGATGAGCAACAACAATCAAAAACTGCAAGAAGCAGACCACGCCACACAATTTTGGGATGGTGCTTTAAAATTTCAAACGCAAGCTAAGACGGTTGCTTTTGGTAATAACTCTGATAGTGACAATCTTTGGTGGCTTGACGCTCATGAAGTCAAGCGGCAGAAACAGGTTGAATACCTTGGAGTGTTGCTCCCATTAAAGAACTCCTCTGTCTCTGACTTTTACAAGCCGATCTTGCAAAAATGTTACGTTGTCTTAAACAAAATTGCCAGATCTCATATTACGCATGACAATGCGGTCACCATTGTTGCGCGGAAAATTATACCTGCCATTTGTTATCCTTGCTCTGTTGTTCGCCCCACAAAGGCGCAAATGGACAATCTCAGATCAAAAATCTTTGAAGCCACAGCCTTTCGCAAATGTCAAACGCAAGCAGCACACAGTGTGTTTTGTGAACACACGCACTGCTTTGATCCAGAAAGTGCCATGGTATATCATAACATGAGGTTTTGGAGACGAGTGTTCACTCAAACACCGAGGTTGGCACAGCAGCTCAAGGATATGCTGGAATGCTCAACTCCTACCAGGCAAGAACTTCTCGGTCCTATCACCATTTTTCAGAAAGATATTGCTTGGCTAGATTGTCGTTTTGTGCCGGATGCTGACGCGCTTTGTAACAATGAAAATGAATGTATTTTGTTTACGGAGCCTGACAAAAAGAAATTTGAACACTTCGTCCGTGAGCAAATTCGCAAACATTTTTACTGTTACCTGGAGCAAAAGCATGCTAAATGGCAGGGCGTTGCACGTGCTGATCTGCATGCCACAACCAGGCTGTTACGGGGACTGGAGCCTTCTTCTCCCTATCGTAACCCCATTATCCGTTTGCTTTCGGACGCGCATGCTACCTCGCATAGACTGTGTCACATGCGCATTAAAGCTACGCCCCATTGTCAGTATTGTCTCAACGAAGATAGCTCCATTCAACATGTTTTATGGGATTGCCCCAGATTTGATGAATTGAGAAAAAGCTGGCCTTCGGAGATACATAACCGAGACAGTTGGCCCCCTTGCGCGAAAAATGCCATGATTTGTACTACCGACATGCCGGTTACACTTCGGAATGATTGGCATAAACTCCAGTTGCTAATCGCGCAATTACTTTGGCAGTGGATGGAGATGGGCCGCGACCCAGAATCTTACCAACAATTTGCTCCTGAGGAACAAAAAATTATTCTGGAAAGATCTAACCAACTGGCACGAAACTTCCAGCAGTCACACAGCTTAGGTTTTGCGGATGCGTTGCCGTTACAGTGGAATCCGCCAAGCACTCGCACAGAATGGAACAAGTGGGGTAGCACATGTCAAGATTTTGCTCTCATTTTCTCCTTCTGGGCCAAGTGGACGCAAAAACAAAGCAACGATGCTGTCAAAATCCTTACTTGGACTCAAGCTCTTGCTCTCTTTGTGAAGCATGGAGGTGCTACTGCTGACTTTCTGCTGCAGTGTCAATTCGTGGGAGTGGCTGCCTATAAATTCAGGGTGCTAACATCTTTTCTGTTTCAGACACAACAGCAAAATCCAGTTTTAAGCAATCTGCAATTTCTTAATCGTGATCAGACAAAATGGCTTGAATCTTTCCCCAACGAAACTGCCTTCCCTGAGGGTTTGTTCTTTATCCCTAGATGGGACTTGAACGAAGCCAGCGCAAAGCTTCAAGCTCTGCGGGTTGAAGTCCGATTGAACGAGAATGTCAACCCACATGTCATTCGTATCACTACTTCGGCTTTCTGCGAATCCGTGGGACAGGAACAGATGATTCTTGAAAACACTCCTCTTTCACAAAGATGGAAATTTCCCAGATTTCGAGGCAAAGGTTTACCTATACCTTGGATTCAGCAAGTTATTCAACTTCAAAAAGATGCTGTTACCAACTGCATTTCCACGCAAGTTAATTGCATTTCTCACATCCCGCTTGAAAAATGGAGCTCTTTGAGCTCTGTCGAGATCAGGAAAGTACTGCCGCCCAAACCTGGGCCCTTGAAGAGATTCAAAGCGGCTAGGCAGCGATTGACCCGATTCAAAGACACTCTTGAACGATACAAACAAAGCCAAATCCTTGAAAGCGATTTCCGCACACACGTCATTGAGCCTTGCTGGGCTTCTACGGAAACTTGTGCAAGTTGTGCCAAGTTGCTTAACTTCTCTGTTGAGCCGCGTAACCTGACGCGCCGTTGTCCCCACGCGCGCGACTTCCCTGTACAGGTCCTTGACACTTGGTCGCTGCAATATGACTCCATGATCTGTTGCATTGATAAAATCATTGCAACCCTCAGTTAGGACGGATAGCTCAAAGAAAGCTAGACGAATTGAAGGATGCACAAGGCATCTCTCATCGTATTCGCCTCAGACTTCTGTCCGCAATCTACCCCAAAACCCTATTCTAATTATTAAGGCCCCTAAATAACATGGGGGGGACCCAACAAAGATGCCTGTGTTTTTTTTACTAGGGTTGAATTCGAAGGTCTTTGGGTTTGGGGATGTGGTAGGCTCTACTAATAAGGGGACCACACTACAGACTCCTGAATATCATGATCCGTGATATGAGGGCTCCCCAAAGAGAGGGACTCTAAAATTTTGGAAGCCCTCAATTAGGGTACTCTTCCCATTCCCTTGGCAAGCGGTGATAAGACTCAAATAAGACTCAACGCATTGGATTCCCAGTGGGCAAGGATTGGTATGACAACCAGATATTTGCAAAGCCCATGGGTGATTCGGAGGGAGCGGATCAACAGGTTTCCTGGATCTTGTGGGGAGTTCCTATCCCTTCATGCACTACTAACCACCATCAAGAGAAAAAAAGAGGCGGGTTGATAGGCTTTCATTCCCCAAGCAGTTTACTGTAGGGGTCCAACCAAGCCGGATGCCTCGGCCGAGTCCGTGGAATCCTTGTCTCTGCTGGTCTCCCCCTTGTCCCCCAATCAATGGACTGCAAATTGTCTGTTTTTTCGAAAGTTCTGGCCTAGCCGGACGCTTCCCCGCCGGGTTCCTGCAATCCTTGTCTCTGCTTGCTCCCTTTGCCTTTCTTATGTGGGTGGCCTCGGACCGGGTTTATCGAATGCTTGTGTCCGATTGTCTCCCTTCATGTGGGTGGCTTTGGCCGCGTCTCTGGAAAGCTTGCCTCCACTTGTCTCCCTTTGTCTCACTCCATCTGCATGGGTGGTCTTTTCTTGTGTCCCTTCATGTGAGTGGCCCCAGCCGCTGGGCCCTTAACCCTGGCATCCTTCTTGACCTCCTATATACACTATATGTACCCGTACGGGTCCGTAGAATCACCCAAAAAAGCTTCAGAGCCCATAGTAGGGGCAACTACTTGTAACCTTAAAAAACTATTGACAAGGGGCTTTGGGGCATCATGCGCACTGTCTAGGTCCTTGGCATCTCAGAGTTCAGTCAGAACATGGGCATGTGCAGAAGAATGCAAAGAGGGGCCATCCACATCACCCATGTGCCATCAGTAACATAATATAATATAACATACAATACTATACTATAATATGCTATACTATACTATAATGGAAGTAAAGGGATCTTGGTGACCCGACCCCAAAATTAGGACCTTGTTACAGTCTATTATCTTTAGGATTGGTACCTCCTCCTCCTCCTTCTCCTGCTCGTCCTCCTCCTCATCGCAATACTAGTGCGTGCAGTAGAAGCACTAGCAACAGCAATGCCAGCATGTAAGAGCGGGGAATAAGCAATAGCAACAATACTAGGTAATCATAAGTAACAAACGATGAGCAATGGGTAATAAGTAATGAGCGCGAAGCAGAGTAGTACAGGTGATCAGAATACCAGTAAGGATGATAATTTGTATTTCTGCTTCTTGCGCCAACTGTATCGAAAGTAAACGTTCTCCGAATCCACACGAAAGCCTAAAGCCTGAGCGCTAAAGCTTTACCAGCGCACCCTAAGTGGCCTGATGCCCGCCGAACCCTAAGCTTTAACTAAACCCTTTTCCCCAAACCTGAAACTCGCACACCCTAAACCCTTAACCCCTTAAGTCCTTAAACCCCCAAACCCTACATTCTCTGCATCCCAACCTCCTTCAAGTCCTGCTTCAGAGATCTGGGAGGTATTGGAGTTGCGACGACTGGGAGGAGCTTCCTGTCTGAACCCAAGGGTCTTCGAGGGCTTAGAGTTTTGGGTTTTGGGGGAGTTTGGGGTTTAGGGGTTTAGGGCCTAGGGAAAACTTCAAGGCCTCGAGTTCAATCACTTGCGGATTGTAGACGGTGAGGCTTTGTTTTCTCGGAGAGGTTGGGGGGGGGCTAATGGGACGTGGGCGATACGAGACCGACTGACCTGTTATGCCGCACTTGTCTCGTTCAGGTTACAGTTCCACCATCATCAGCATCATCATCGTCATCATTATCATCACCTGCACTGAGCCCTGGACATCTACAGTGTACTGCATGGTGGCTCATGCTGTGTTATCCACCTGAAGGAACCTTAACGAAGATACTCTCCTAGTATCCCCCATAATAAGCCCCGCGATACTCCAAGCATGGGCCGTAGCCCAAAGTCCCTTAAAGGGGTTGATCTACAAGGGACTATATTTATATAGGGGGGGGGGGGGTTGTATAGGGTTATATAGATATTTGGTAAACCCCCCCCCCTGGACCAACCTCCGCCATGAAACGGATCTTGTCTGCATTTGTGTTGCTGCGAATTGATATCGAAAACCCTGTAAATACCGATAAATTCTGTGTTGGTTCTTATGGTCTTAAGCTCATATGAGTCGTAATACAGTCTCAAAAAACATGTTACAACTTCGTGATTCTATTCCTCGTGCTATTACGTACTCCCCTGTTCTCTCTCAGCGTCCAGCAGTATTTTCAACATGCTTTCTTCTCAAGCCATACACTCAGGTGGTCTCTTAGAGACTTCTATTCATCAGTCTCCATGCTCGCCATTCGTCGAGACGAAGATATTGTCAGTTTTAATGCTAGTGTTGGTGTCAATGTAAATGCTAATCGCAGTGTTAGTATTAGTATCAATATTAGTATAAATACTAGCCTTACTATAAGTTGATAAATCACTAGTAATATTTGTCCAGTGTTCGTGTTAGTATTCGTACTGGTCTTATAGTCTTAGTCTTAGTATTAATATATGTATATTAGCATATTAGGATACTTACTATTTTCGCATGTTAGTATATTAGTATATTGGTATAGTTAGTATAGTATAGTGGTATAATGGTACATTGGTACATGAAAATACTGATTCTTTAGTACATCGTTGAGCGCATGTGGTGGTATTTCATTTTCGTAAGACGTATATTCGTATACAGTAGTCAATGTAAGTGTTTATATCAGTATTAAAACCCTGTTAACATTGATATAAATATTCAGAATACGAAATCAAAAGAGTATTACTATAGGCACGAAGGTTAATACTTCTTATATTAACAATAGTATTGGTATCAATATTTGTATGAGTATTTATATTGGTATTTATGTTACGAGACATATGAATATCATTGTTGGTATTCGTAGGAGCACAATTGTTCCTAGTATTGACATTACTATGAATGTAAGTATTCGTGAGAGCATTTGTGTTGAACAAATCAGTATTAGTACAATTGTCCATACCTTGTTTTCAAACTAATACTAGAGCTAAAACTAATGCCAATATGAATACGATTTTTTCTTCGTGGGAATATTATTAATCTGAAATAAACCTTAAGCAGAACTAGTATTAATATGAATGTGTATATTAATACATTTGTATTATGCTTAATAAGAATATCAGTGTTAGTATTCATAGGAGTAGTACTTACCTTAATATACGTATTTGCGTTGATATAAGCACTAGTATGTATATTGGTGTGAATATTAACGGTGCTATTTATTATTGATATAACTGTTAAGAGAAATAGTACTAGCGTCAGTATGTATATTGGTATTCATATTTCTGGTAATATGAATATGAGTAGTAGTATTCGTAGGAACACAAATATTCACAGTATTAACATCACTATGTGTATAAGTATTCGTAAGAGTATTAGTGTGCATTTCAAAAATTAGTATTCGTGTAAGTATTAGAAATATTTTTAATACTAGTATTTAGATTGGTATTGACATGAATACAAAAATGTTTATTCGTAGGAATATTATCAATCTGAAAATAAATGTTAGTAAGAACTAATACTAACATTAACCTACATACTTAAAAGTATTAATACGAGTACGAATATTAATATATGAATATTAAGCATAATAAGAAAAAGAATAATTTGACTGGCAGGAGTAATACTCATATTAATATATGCACTCGCATTGGTACACATTAGTATGTATGTTAGTATGGGTATGAATATTGCTAATAAGACTACGATTATAAGTAGTCGTAGGGTCATTCATTTGCACACTAGAATTAGTTTTGCTATTAATGCTAGTATTGGTATCAGTTGATTACAAATATTAATACCAATATTAGCTTCACTGGTAGTATTACTACGAGTGTTCATATTCGTGAATCAGTGAAAGTATTAGTATTCATAGTACTGTCAATGCTGGAATTAGTATTGGTTTTATTCGTAGTATTAGTATTATGCTTAATATATATATATATGAATATGAGTTCTATTGCGTAGGAGTATTAACCTTAGTTGTAGTGTCTAGCCTATATCTAATCCCGCTCATATATTCAGGGGGGTGGGCATATAAAGTTAGAGACCATG
This sequence comes from Symbiodinium necroappetens, assembly GCA_905231915.1. Classification (NCBI taxonomy): domain Eukaryota; class Dinophyceae; order Suessiales; family Symbiodiniaceae; genus Symbiodinium; species Symbiodinium necroappetens. The sequence goes on from CAJNJA010093808.1 coordinate 14,252, forward strand.
TAAGAAATGGTATGTTTACAAAAAGAACATTGATCCTCATATTCCGAAAATAACACAAAACATCCAAAAAGCCACCAAATTCCAAGAAATTCCAAACATTCCACAAATTCCAAAAATTCCAAAAATTCCAAAAACTCCAAAACATTCCAAAAATCCAAATATTCCAAAAATTCCAAAAATTCAAAAAAATCCAAAAAAATCCAAAAATTCCAACAATTCCAAAAATTCCAAAAAATCCAAAAAATCCAGACCTAGGTTTTGGATTGCGAAATTCCGAAATTCCAAAACTTCTTTCGGATTTTTTGGAATTTTTGGAAATTTTTGGAATTTTTGGAATTTTCGGAAATTTTAGGCAGGTGTAAGATTTCTGGAACTCAAAAATAGTATCGTGAGTTCTGGACCTTTGAAAGTCTATAAGATTTCATGTGAAAGGTTGGTCCAGGGGGGGGGGCTAGCAGATATTTATATTGAGAATTTCCTGCCCTCAACGTTTTGCAAAATGGACTGGCAACAATGAGTGAGGAAGTCTACCTCAACCCTAAACCCCTGAACTTTAAACCCCAAACCCTGAACCCCTAAGCCCCAAACCCCTAAACCCCGAACCCTACCCTTCCTGACAAGCTCTTGCTGAATTAAGAGGGGACTGGTTCCGAGCGTCCTTTCTTTGATTAGAAGAAATGGTTGTTCCCAAAATCATAGGGGGAACCCCAATTATACACCCCAAGATACTGATTCCCCCAAAATGGTAGGTCTAATTTGGGAAACCCTAAATCCCTTCCCCGATTCGCAAGTCAGCATGAAGAAGTTTAGGGATGTGAATGGAGGTATTGAGACCCCGTCAAAGATGAACCAAGTCCAGCGAATAAGGGAAAAACGCTGAACTCCCAGGCGCTAAAACCCAATACCTACACCCCAAACCCTAAACCGCAACTCCTAAACCCTAAATCCTCAATCCTATCCGCTCTTGCCTCTTCTGGCTCTTTGCTACCTTGCTCCTCGCAGCTGGGGAGGCTTGAATTTCCCACGGAAGTCCAGCACTAGTGTCAAGAGAGATTAACTGTTAGGATTCAGGGTTTCGAGTTGAGGGCCCCTAGCTGCCTGGTGGGAGATGATTAAATTATTGTCTACTTGTAGACTGCTTGTTGGGCTCTGGAATAAGCTGCCGGTTGAAAAGAAAACCACGTAGAACAGTGTCAAGAGCGCAGGGGTCAAGGTTTGGAATTTGGCACGGTCGTTATAGCAGAGATTACACATTTACGGGTTTCCCTTTGGGAGCCTTTGGTCATCACTAAGATCATGCGAATTGAGCTTGAAGCAAAGGTCATGGGCCATCTTCTAAACAGAAGGAATTTATGCATACGGCCCAGTGTACCTCCCAAGCAATACCGAAGTCATCCCACAGCCGCAAGGAACCACCGGCATTCAGGGACCAACTCGTCATCCTGCTTCACATGGGGGTACAGTAGGTGGAGAAACATCATAACACACCAAGCTAGGAACCTCGAACCCGACCGGTATAGGGTTTAGGGGTTAACCTGCCGAAGTTCCCAAGCCCTGAACCCTACACCTCCCACCAGCCCTCCCAGTCCCAAACCCTTAACTCCTCCACCCTAACCCGTAAGCCCTCTAGACAATAATATACTATAACAGACTACAATGTACTCCAATATACTACAAATAAACTGTGGTCGATTGTAAACATAATATACAAAGACTATAGTATGCCATGAGCCCCAAACCCTGAATCGCACTCCCAATAGCCTCGGCATCTGCATAGCCTTCAAGCCATTTCGCTTCAATCCTGGAGAGATGGTTTAGAGTTTAGGGCTTCTATTTTTAGGGTTAGGGTTTGTATTTTTAGGGTTAGGGTTTCTATTTTTAGGGTTTGGGGTTTAGGGCTTTTATTCTTAGAGTTTAGGGTTTTGAGGGTCTGTCTACAAGGGTTTCGGGTTTAGGGTTCAGGGAAAGGGCTCAATCACCCACCAAACACCTTTCGGACAAAAGACATATTCCTGTAGTGTCCCCATGGAAGCCCCCCCCCAAAATGTTCTATAACTATTTCCTCATTACCTGCTAAGCACCGCGCAGTTCAGTTGGGAGTTTGCTCTTGCACTGTGGGAAGTAGATGCGGCAGATTCTGTACAGTTTTGCCTTGGGTGCTGCGCATCTGAACTCAGATGCCAGTTGCACATTTGACAGAATTTCGGGGAAGCTACCGGCTCCGAATATCTTTTACGATTGGGATGTGGGTTGTTCTCCGACATATGGGCCTACCTTGGTTATAGAGTACATTACGGCACCTAATATTTCGGGGACTCTTGGAAGTACCCATGTGGTAGCTGCTCTGCCTAAAAAGGTTGTCAGCAGCCCGTCCTTCTGCGAATCCCCTTGCTGAGCAGTGCCACCGATGCCATCAAGCCGAGTGCCAAAGCCAGGAACAAGGGAAGTATCACCAAGTCCTGCAAAACAGCAACTCGAACAAATTTGGCTGAAGAACAGTAGCCAAGGGGGGGAAGCAACAACAGCTGGAGTAACGGTATGACCTTGCAAGAAGCAAGACTCTCTGTGGTGGAAACCAGGTATGGTATGGTGGCGTGCAACAAGTGGCCGAAAACACAGGAAGGACGGCTAACCATCAATTGGTCTGTTTGAATATATGTGGTCGTGCGTGGAATATCTAGGCTCCAATCGCTCCTGCGATGATGCATGGCTGCCTGCATGCTATGCCAACACCTCCTTAAAGCCTGAATGGACATTTCGACCAAGGGCTGGCCTTCAACTTTAGGCAGATTTAGACCAGCATGGGAAAAGTGAAGCGCGACACGCACACTATTTGTTGGGAATACTCTCTTCTACTACGACTGCCGCTGCTGCTGCTGGTGCTGGTGCTGCTGCTTCCGCTCGTGCTGGCGCTGGTGCCGGTGGCGGAATAGGCGGCAGCGTCGGCGGCGACGGTGGTGGCGCTGGCAGAATGGCACGATACGGCACGATAATTACAACGGTTGTCCTCGTACCTCCAACTACCTCGTTCACGAATGCCTTTGGCATGGGCGGGGTAGGCTTGTATGAGGGTTGTGCGGAAAGTCCTGTGGGGGGGGGGGGGGGGGGNNGGGGGGGGGGGCTTCAGCTCACAGTGCAGACACGTGTCGGCCATGAGTCCAGAAGCAAAGAAAAGAGTAGTGAGAGAACGCTGCTGCCGCCTTCTCATTGACAATAGCACTACTCTGTCTGTACGAATTATTCTAACTCCAATACAGAAACAGAAGGAGTGGTCGCACCTAGTAGTCAAGAGCCCAAGCATGTCCTGGAGTAAGCTCATGCCAGTGCTCATTAACCAGCCCTGCGCATCTACCAGGCGGACGTTCGCCAAGAACAGCATAGTGTAGACCAAGCATACAAGCCTGTATTGCCAGGCTGATAGTGGAGGGCTGGAGGTGGAGGGCTTTTTGGGTTTGGGCCGGGGCTGTTCGTCAACTTTCGGAGGTTCTCATAATGAGCCCAGTTAATCAAATTTTCTGGGTACGTTGCAGCAAGATGCATGGGCCTGCTTGTTTTTCCCTCGTCTCTGAGCCATGATCCGCCCTAAACGCTCCTAAACGATGCCAGGCGACGAATAGACCAACCAAATCAACCAAAATGCCACGGCTCGGCACTTCCAAACCCTCAACTGCCACCTCTTCGACTGTTCTGTCCAGTCCTCCACTGTGGAGGAGTTTCTCCAAATAATTGTTTCTATCTTTTCTTCAAGGGTTTCCTTCAACATCGATTTGGTTATTTTGTGGCTTCTACGTACGGGGGACAGAGGACCCGTCTTCGGCTTATATTACCAGGGACCCAGGAACCCTGCAGTTTGCAAGGTTGGTTGGGGCTCCTTGGTTGAGGCCTTGGACAAAGGGGTCTCTGGCAAAAAAGCCTCTCAGGGGCAGTGGGGATTCCTGGAGCTGAGGCTATGAAATCAACTTCTAGCGCTTCGGCTGCGTACCTAGATGAGACTGGAGCTTGCAGTCCACCAGGAAGAGGGGTTCACAGAATGCCCAAGATACCAGGTGGCTGGAATCAGGTGGTCAAGCATATGCCCTTCGAAAGTAACAGTTGAGGTCAACTGCGTCAAGATCTCCCAAGATACTCTGGGGGCCTGCAAGGGATGCGGAGGCTCCCAGCGAAATGCTAAACCCTAGGCCCTCAACCCTGATTCAAACCCTAAACCTTCATGGGTAAGACTCTCTGTTGCCAATGGGCGAGGGGAGAGGTCGTGCTGCGCATGTTGCCCAAGTCAGCTGAAGGCAAGAAAAGCTGTCCGAAAGATCTTGGGGTTTAGCGATTCGGATCTTTTTTAAACCTGGCCCTGGCCGCCTTCGTGACAGTGCTTAAGGTTTTGGGTTTAGGGCTTAGGGTTGAGGGTATTCAGTGTGTAAAACCCGAACCCCGCGGCCGCAGCAACAAAGGGAGCATCCGCAGCAAAACACAACGAGAGGCTTGCACAGGCAAGATTCCGTTTTGCCAAGATACCTGCTGCCAAGCAGACTTGTGCTCAAGAGTTGTAGTATTTTGATTTGCCCTCACACTGCTGCGAGGATTTGAATTGCTTCTGTGTGGGAGGTTTGTGGAGGATTTGGCTCCGGCTACGCATTGCAAACTCCAAAGGCCATGCCTGGATCCATACACACTGAACCCAACCTGGCACCCAAAATCTATTGCCCTAAAGGTTCAATGTCACGGTTTAGGGTATTTCTGAAGAGCTATAGTGCCCCTTCGATGTTGTAATACAGCCCCCCAACTACTGACAAGCACAATCTGAAGAGCCAGCCGCAGTCCTTTTCTATGGGACTGCGATTTTGAACCTCAGCTTGTTGGCGAGACTCCACTTCCTGCAATCATGCTTTCACTTCTGTTTCTTGTAGTATTGCTAGCTCCTTCCGTTGACATGCCAGTTCTCCTTTCAATCACCTACTACCCCAGGCCTGCCTGTTACCATAGGGCTAAACCCTACACCCTACATTAAACAACCTCAACTTTGTGACTGTATCAGTCATGACACCAAGAAGAGAGCGAAGACGATCACGTCACCGAGCAGTGCAGAGACCACACCCACCACAGTATTCCTCTGGGTTGCTGTTGCTAAGGAACCCTTATTAAATGACCATAATGGGTATCCCCTAATATGGTAACTTAAATTAGCAATCCTGACGGCAACATGTTGGTGCATGTTTATTGCGGCTGGCGGTTTGCATGGACTTCAAACCCAGGTGTAGCCTCACTCACCATAATCTACAAGCCCCCGTTGCAATAGAGTGCTTATGAGGAACTCCCAAAAAACCAACATCCTTGAACTCCACCCGCCCCCCTTCTATATGCATTGGGTGCACGCACTCGAAAGAAGCCTGTTCAAGAACTAGCCCTGTGAGGCTAGGCTCAATCTGAGACCATTGAGGCTTGTGGGTTTGCATGCGGGCTTCTGGCCAATCATTCGAAGAATTGACGTCAACCACCATGCCTGAAACGTTTTAGGGTTAAACTCCCATACGACGCAAGACTGTTTCAGGTGATAGCTCTCAGGGATTCGAAGTTTGTGGATTTTCAACCTCCGTGCATCTGGCAACAATTACAGCTCCAACTGTTTCTTTGGACATTTACCCTGTCATGCGAAATCTACACACCCCAACCCCCTCAATTTTAATTTTGTCCGCCAACATCTAAGGTCTCTTACATTCCCGGCAATATTCAATACTAAGGGGTGCTTAGCTTTGGGCATGCTAGGGGCTTAGGGTTTAGGGTATTCGGGTACCACTATTTGCGCGAAGGTGACGTGGATTATTTGAGGAAGATCGAAGGTCTCTGTGTTGGACTACTTGTTCAACACTTCTTCATACCCAGAGAGCCCAATACTGCTTAATTAAGGAAGACACTTTAAACTAAAAGAGGGCTTCCTACTGTGACTTAAGCTATATTCCTTAATTAAGAAGTATTGGGCTCTCTTGGCAGGCCACGTGCATGCGTAACGCATAGTCCCTGCACCACACTCGTTTCCCACCCAAAACAAATATTCTTAAACCCCAAGCCCGAAAACAGTCAACCTGATGACAGAAGGTTGCCAAGTGGCTTTCATGTCATGACTATGACTAATGAGAGTAATTAATCCTGGTGCGAATGGTCCAGTTCTTCGTGTCAGCGAGGCTTGAAGGTTTCAGGGTTCGGGGTTTGGGGTTCAAGGTAGGGACAGAGTTGGCTGAGAATTGCAGGCGGCCCTTACGTGGGAACTTTTTGAATTTGCTTGCGTCTCTGAGGGCCCCCTTTTTGAAAAAAATCAGGCCCCTTTCCCTCAACTCCAAAGCCCAGAACCTAAACTTCATATCCAAAATCCTGAACCCTGGACCAACACCACAGAAACCCTTACTGCGACTGCTAAACCCTAAGCCCCCCAAACCATAAACAAAACCTAAATCCCCCAAACACCCTAAACCCTCAACCTTATATGGTCCACATACGCAGCCATGTCTCTGCACAAGCTGCGCCACAAGAGTCTGCGGCTTTTTACAGTTTGGATCCGAGTCAGGACCCGGGGAGGAACTCGTGAAGAACCTAAGCAGATTGCAGGAGAATGTGGAGCTTCCCGCTCCCTCAACCCCAAACCCTACACCCCAAACCCTAAAGCTTAAGGATGTTTTGCGGGTTTAGGTCGTGGTGTTCGGCTTTGGGAATCTGGGGTTAAGGGTTTAGGGCTTAACCAGGTGGCATGTGGGTCTCCGGCTTTGGGTTTAGGGTTTAGGCGTGACAAGTCAGACTGTTGTGCTCCACATTCCTCATCCTGCCCAGCAGCAAAGCACTTGTGCTCGCGGCGGTGCAGAGCTTCAGAAAGATCAGGGACACTCGCACCTCAAGGGGAACCGGGGTGTGAGGGGTAGTGGGCGCCATCAGAGAGGACAATGCATGATTCATGCAATTTTGGCAGTGAGGTTTTAGAGCCTGCTTCACCGTGAAATCTTTACAGTTGCAAACCTGGATTTCAAGCAGATCTTCCTCCGAGCAAGGGTCCCGAAAAAAGTCTTCAACCTTAAGCTCTATACACTCCTAAGCCCTAAACCCAGCCCTCAAAGCCAGACCTTGTATGAGGTTAGCAGGCTCAGCCGCAGCAATGCGATCCAGGGGTGGAAGGCGGGGAACAGGAGGGCAACACGCCTGTACCTCGGCTCTACCAACAGGCCGGCTAAGGGTTTATGGTTTAGCGGTTTAGGGGCTAGCTGTAGAAGATGACAGCCTAAACCCGAAACCTTAAATCGCGTGGTGATGAATGTCGACACTGCTGACAATTCTCCATGTTGTTTTCCGTCTGATTCTCCGTTATCAAGGAGACTATCCCGAAGCCCTAGGCTCAAGGTGTGAGGTAGTGGCCCCGGTCTTTTGAAGGTTGCAGTTCCTCTTTTGTGCCGTTTTCCTCGCATGGTTTTTCACAACTTTCGGAAGCTTTCTTTGGTGACTTTAGCTCTCGACGATGGCACAGTCCGCGCCGGACGACGCAACAGCAGAAGCCATGGCAGCGCAGCAGGCAACCACTGGCAGAGCAGCCAGCGACTTCCCTTCCGCGGATGTCTCCTGCCCCGAAAGCTGCTCCACCCAGCGTGGTAATGGTCGAAGACAAAGGACGGATCTCCCAAGAGCCTAACCCACAAATCTCCCACACAATTCAATTGACGAACGGTTCACAAGTGGTTCGACTCACCACTTACGATTCACCTGCGGAAAACGGGCAAAGAGCCCCAGACTCTTTCGGAGGATCTGTTCCATGCTTCGGTTGGCAACCTCCAACAGCAGAAACAGGCCCCGAGAGGCCCTCCTTCAGGTATCACCCGTGTGGCGATCAATGCGTAGGGCGATATGGACCCCAACTTTAGACAGGCCTTGCAAGACTCCTAGAATTGCTTCGCGCATACCAAACTGTTCGTAATCTTAGAAAAGTCGCGCGCCCCGGCACTCGCACCCAGGTCTGTACTCCCACAACAGATGTAGAGCTTTCGGGCGCACATGTAGAAACCCCGGCACCACAGGCAAGCATCGAGAACCTCAGCACAGTTATCGCTTAGCAACATGAGCAGGTTTTACAGCCTTCCTTGGATCTCCTTTCGGTGCACATCCGCCAGGATGTTCTTTCCGGGCTGGACAGAAGTAGCTCCCTCATGCGGCTAGAGATTGGCTCTTCAGAGTTTGGAAGCAGACCAGATTCGCCGCACGGTCACGCATTTTCGTCTCCCTGACGAGCACTTCCAGTACGCATGCTATCTTCTGGTCGACTCCTCCTACTTTGACGTTGTGAAGCAAGAGCTTCCAAGGTTCTTTGGTCCGCAGCCGCCAGCAGGCAATCGCGGATATGGGTCTCAGCATGGACGACTACGGTCGCAAGGGAAGCAGGGTTCCAAGGGCTCTCGAAATATAGGCGAAGGCTCCAAAGGCAAGGGCAACGGCAAGCACTCCGAACGTCCCCAGGGTTACTCCCGATCGGCATGGACAGGACGCAGATGATGGTAACGGCCGCAGGGATAACTACGCCAGAAGAAGTACAGATTCCCAACAGGCCCAGAGCTCCAATTACAATTGGAATTTCGGAGGTTTCTGAGGCTCCCCGCAAACCGGTTTCTTCCCTACCGTAAAGTCTTAGCTCCAAAAGATCGGCCGGAACGATGGCGGAATACGCAGGTTTTTTCCAATTATGACCCCGACCAACACTCCACCAGACAGCGCCGAGAAAGCAATCGGCAAGGGACTCGCGGCAGAAGGGAACCCGAAGCAGTGTCTTAGACGATGCTTTAAGTCTCTCTTTCCTTGTCAGGATTGTATGGCTTTGGCAGCCTTAACTGCAACAGGTGCCAGCATGAGCACCAGGTACACTTTGAGACTCTTCAATGTTCAAGGATGCTCCCGAATCTTCACAATAGCCCCCCTTGCTTTCCGCGCCCTTTTCCGATCAACTCCTACAGTGAAAACTGTGATGCTGTAGTCAGGCCATGAGGATGATCCCGCCGAACCAGCTAGTCCGAATAATCATGTTCTTGCTACCGGTCATGAGCCCTGACTTTTGGAGTGCCTAGAGGACTACTAGAGGACTCCACTCAGCGGTCTGAATTTTGCGAAAACATGTCTCCTCCCGTAGGGTTTTGTGCCGATGACTTGTTGGATCTCCCTCGGCCCTGGAATCTGCCGGATTACGTTAGCCTCCTTCATGCTCCCTCTCAACAGGACCTTCCTCCTGCAAAATTAGCCACCTACAAAGAGATGACCTGCTCTGACCCTCAGTTGTTGTCACCTCACGTCGATAATTGAGCAGCGCTTGATCACAACCTGCTCACCACGTTACTTTCGGAGCTCTTTGCCTGTTAAGGCTCGATATGGCAACACATGATTAACACTGACAGCTGACACTCGACACTTGCCAGTTTTTGGTACCCTCTCTTGCAAATACCCGGAGCTGCTCCTGTGGTACGGGAGGACAAGAGTGACTACACTCACACCAAAGATTTTTGCAAGGTCTTGGAAACAGATCTCCTTTCTCTTACCAAAAGCCGATTTCCTGACCCTCTCACTCCTTCCACCCGCCCCCTGCATCCCAAATCTTTGTCGTTGCGTGCACAACCGGCTCCTGTCCTAACAATAGAACTGTTTCCCTGGACAACCCAGCAGGCTGGGTTTTTGCGGCAACTAGCTCTATGGACTCAGAGGAGCCCTCACAAAGAACGGAATGGGAACTCTCATATGAACCCGGCCGAACTGCCCCCACTGACACTCATACTCTCCCAGAAGTGTGGGGTTCTAACAACATAGGGGAACTGAAGGCCCTCATCGAACTTTTTGATTATTTCCTTTACTATTCCAACCTCCCCTTCAGATATTACCGTCTACACTGACTCGGAGTATGCTCTTCGCCTAGTTTTGGGTGACTCCCTTCCCAACACTCATCAACCACTTGTTAAGCGTGCACAGCAGTACCTTGCTGCCTTTCGCACTCTCCATTATGTTAAGTTGGAGAAATGAGCCGGGAACACTGGTGTCATTCGCAACGAGTTGGTCGGCTCTCTTGCCAAAAGGGTGGGTGTTCACGAATGTAACTTTCTTGGTCTTTTTCTTTTTCCCGTACGGCTGCGCTTTCTCCCCCTCATATTGGCTACTCCTCTGCCGCCTGACTTGCGTTCTCCTCCGATGAACAAAATCAAACTCTCCTTGATCCTAATCGCTCATTGCTAAGCTCACTGTATCTCCTAAGAAGCCCGGGATTTCTCCGTCTACTCTCGAAATTATCAATACTTTCCAGCACAAAACGGATCTCACAGACAGGGAAGTGAAACAACATGGTAGTAAAACTAAGAACTCGCTCGTCGGGACAAAAAACAGTTCATCCTCCAGCATCTTCAAGAGGATTTTCATGGTTCCGCCATTCAGCAATGGCGCGCAGCGTGTTCCCTCCGCAAAGACGTCCGTCCCTCTCCCACTAACTTAGTGAATACAAAGGGCAAGTTGGTCTCCCGCCCGGCTAGGGCTGAGACATTCGCGGGTTACCTAGGTTTGGAAGGCGCCATCCCCACAGGAGTGCCCGTCTTCCTGTCCCCTCCCCTCCCTCCATCACTCTGCACATAGTCTTGGGTTCTCTTAAAAAACGCAGAGCCCCAGGACCCGATCAAATCCCTGCAGAACTTCTTCAGGATGCTCCATATGTGTTCCGAATGTTCCTCCTCGACCATTACAACCATTGCCTCTCCAGTGGAAAGGCTCCGGCTAGTTGGCTCCACTCGGAAGTCGTTAAAAAATATCACAATACCGCGTATAACATCTCCGCCTGCGTGAGGGTTCCGTTCAGGATGTTCGGTTACTCGGCCGACTCACATTTTACGTCGTCTCATTAAAGTCCACGAAGGACAGGCTAAATCTTTTCACGCTGTTTTTATGGATTGGGCTCAGGCCTTTGACTCAGTAACCTTTTCAGCTGTTAATTCCTCCTTACAATATATGGGAGTTCCTAATTTGTTGACTGAGGCCATTTCCTCTCTTTATCGAATCAAAACCCTACTGTTGTTGGCAAGGATAGCAAGACTTCCTCCTTTCGCTGTACGCAAGCCTGCGGCCTCCTCCAAGGGTGCCCTTTTTCCCCATACTTGTTTAGTTTCGTTCTCACCCACCTCTTTGAGGATGTTGAGCACGAGTATGAAAAGACTCACGGCCTCATTTCGGGGGCACTCCGCCCAATTAGGAACGCTTCATTGGGACCTCAAGTGGATGACACCGCACTTTTTTGTCTACATCGGCATTTCAAGTCCGACACCTTCTCCATCTTGCTCAGAAAAAAGAGCCCGGCGAGGTCTGCATTTAAATTACGATAAGTGTGACTCCATCTTCGCCAAAAACCCGTCCACAGAGTTAATTTTGACCCTGCTGTCTCCTTCCTCCAGTGGAAGACCTCCAAGTCCCGCTGCCGGACGCAATGAAATATGTAAGGGTATACCTACGCTCCAGCAATCACAAGAATGTTTCTACTCCAGTTTCCCGCGCCGTGGAAGCCTCTAAGAAACTGGCCCCACTTATGAAACACGGGCAGCTCCTGAAACACGGGCAGCTCCCTTCCAATTTGAAGCTCCTGGTGTATAAATCTGTGGTCCAATCAATCCTTATTAGTCTGCTATGGATAGTATTCTCCTCAACTGGACTCTATTCACTATAAATGCAGAGTTTTTAAAATAAAATCCTTTTCTTACCATAGGATTCTCAACCCCTTCCTCCACCCAATGTTCCAAGTTCCAACCAATATTTAGCCGATTTGGCTTTCGCTTCCAGGCGAGTTATTTCCCCTGTTCAGATGTACTCCCAAAACCGCCTCACCTCACTAGGCCGTTTATATCGCCAACCCGAATCTCTTGAAACCCAAGCCACCTTGATGCCGTCAGCGGCGTATCGCCGCAGCAGGGGACCCAATAGGGCCGGCCGCCCTAAGCCACACTGGGTGGAGTTATGCTTAGTGGAAGCCTCCCGACGATTGGAACATTTGCAATCCGATGCGCCGCCGCCACACTCCCACATCGATCAGATTTTTCTATCCCGAGCGCCGCACAGATAAGAGAAACGCATTCCTCGCACTCCGGCACAGAGCCTTTTGGCTTCGTGTTGTGAATAAGTCAAGTCGCAAAACCTCTAAGCGCCTCTGAGAAGGTTGGTGCGACGGGGCCTAGCTTGGACCCTGCGCTTGCAAAATAAGAGACCCTAAGCCCTAAATCAGGCCTAAACCGCGCTTTACCATCAAAAAAAGTGTGTGTGTATATATATATATATTCCGTTTCTACAGCTAGCACCTTCACCCCGCTGTTCATTCCACGCCAGGGTAGGGTTTAGGTGTTAGAACTCCACACCCTAAGCTTCCAGAGCTTCTAATTCGAGTGTACAACCCTAAACCCATCCTACAGGCTGTAGAGCCTCTAAACCCTAAACTCTCTAGAGGGATTCGAAACCCAAACCCCGCTTTCATCCTCTCAGACTTGCAAAAAGAATGCTTGACATAGTTCTATGGAGGCACACCGCAATTACACAAATCAAGTCATTCCCAAACCCGAACCTTACACCCTAAACTCTGAACCCTAAGCCCCAAACCCCAAGCCCAATGCCCTAAGCGCTAGAACACTCGCCCTAAACCCGAAACCCAAGAGTAGGGGCCCAAATAATTATCAGTTTATGATAATTCGACGATGATGGGCCCCAAGACCTTATTCTAATTATGAAGGCCCCTATATTAAACCCTAAACCCTAAACGTAATATATTATATTTAATAATAGTATAGTCTACCCCAAACCCCAATTCTGATTACTAAGGCCCCTATATTCAAACCCCAACTCGCACGACTTGGCTCCGGTGCCAACGGCTGGCGAGCATGCACTGGACGGTGCTGGCCCCGTGGATGTGGACATTCCATCGGGCGCCCAAGTCCTGGGCGAATCTCAGCTCTGGCTTGTTTTTTTTTGCGGTTGGGGGTTGAGGGTTTTGTAGGTTCAGGGTTTGCGGTTTCGGGTTTGGGGTTGAAAGTGTGGGGTTTAGGTTTTTGTGGTTTAGGGTTTGGGGTTTGGTGGCTTTTGGGGGCTTGGGGTTTGGGGGTTTCTGGCTGCACTCAGCACTTTGGATCAACCCTACCACCGTAAGCCCCGAAAGCCCGAAACCCTCAGACCCTGAAGCCCTGAAACCTAAGACCCCAAAGCCTCAACACCCAAGACATCTTCGAAAGCCGTAAGCCCTGGTTCAAAACAAAAGCCCAGATTCTCGAAGCGCCTTGCCGAAGCCGTCCATATTGGTGCCCAGGCCCACTTCCTGGGGGATTCTCCAAGATCGACACTCAAGGGTTTTGGGTCTAGGGCTTAAGGTTGAGGCTCTAGGGCCATCCAGGGGTTCAGGGATGTAGGGTTTTTGGGGTTATAGGGCTTAAGGTTTAGGGTTTAAGTGAGGTGTGAGGCAGCCAACACTAGCCCAACCCTAAACCCTAAACCCTCAGGGTACTTGTATCTCCCAGCGCCAAACCCAAACACAACACCCTAAAGCTCATGCTCTGAAATTCTGAAGCCACCAAGAAGGCAACACTAAACCCTGAACCATGCTGTACCCTAAATCCTAAGCTCAGAGCACTAAAGTCTGAATTCGAACCATAAACCCTGAACCCGAACCCTAACCCCCAAACCCTGAACCCAAACCCTTAACCCTTTATCCTAAACCCTACACCCTGACCCTAAACCTCCAATCAGAGCCCTCTATTTGGCCCGGGAGGGCCTGTACCAAGCGAGAAAAACGGCTCCGGCGGCCAACGGTCCGACTGATCTGCCGGTTGACGGGCTCCTCCTGGTGGATTCAGGGCTTCAGGTCTAGGGGTCCTTGCTTCCCCAAAAAGCCAGGGAAATAAAGGTTACACTTTCGGGTTACTACTATACTATAAGAACCCAAAAAAGTTCAAAGGTTGGGTTCGGGAGAGCTAAGGATCTGGGGCTTGGGGATGTAAAGCTTCGAAATGATGATGGGGACGGCTTTCTTTGGAACCCCAGACCCCCAAAACTCTCACCCTGATTATGGGGACCCCCAAAGGGTACCCCTAATTTTGGGAACCCAAAACCCTAAACCCCAAACCCTAAAAACCCTGGGAGCTCCAAAGTTTCCTTGCTCGGCGAGAGCTGAGGGCCGGATTGATCTAAGCCAAAGCCTGGAAGCCTCGAACCCCCCCCAGAAGGGTTGAATATAGGGGCCTTAATAATTAGCATAGGGTTTTGGGGTTCCTTTAAAGGGTTCCTTCGAGGGTTCTATAAGGCTGCTGTAAGGGTTCAGGATTTAGGGGCCTTAATGATTAGAATAGGGCATTTGGGGGCCCATGATACTATAATTATACTATGGAACCCCAAAACAGTATAAGTAATTATTTAAGCCTCGATATTGCACTAGGGCTTCGTGATCCCATACCCCAAAACGGACCCTAAATGCCATAAACTTACTACATTAGGGTTTAGGGTTTGAGAGTTTCGGGTGTAAGGGTTTCGGGGCCCAGAAGTCCTTTGAACCCAGAGGCCCGCAGTCCTCCAATTCGAACTTTTCGTCGGGCTGCAGGATGATTGCAAGGCTATCCTTGGCCACGCCGCTCCGATGTGCGTGCAGGGACCTGATCATGCGTGAGCTTCACATGAAGGCTTTCTAGGGATCGAGAGCTGCAAGGAAGCACTTATGGTTCAAGCCTTCAATCAGGGTTTGGGGTGGAGGGTTTAGGGCTCAGGGTTCAAGGCATAGAGCTTGGGAACACTTGGGGCTTCTTGTTGTGGTTGGAAGTGTGAAGAAGTCGAGGTTGTGGTACTTTACAGCTTAACCAGCTTAGGGCGACGCCGGCAACGATAGCTGGTTGTCTGATGCCAGCTTACTGTCATGCAAACAATGGTCTAGTGTAATCTTCAAGACAGAGTAACCTTATTCCCGCCAGCGGTTCTTTTCACCTTGCAATACTCGTTTGCGTTTACCCCGGGTTTTTCAATCACATCCCTATCAGAATTACTTGAATTCCCTCTGCTCGGCCTTAGCCGTCAGCATGCTTTATACCTGGGAAGATGCATTTTTGTACCTGTGACCTTGCCGTCCTAAGTTTCACCGCGAGCTTCACGCAAGCCTTGCGTGCCCTCTGCCAACACACCTCTGTGTTTGGACTTAGCCCCTTACCCTGAACCGTAAACCCTAAACCGTACATTCCAAACCCCAAGCCGTAAATCCTAAACCCTAAGGCCCTAAGGCTTAAGCCCCCCGGCCTGATACACCTGTTCACGCTAGCCTCTGGAGCCTTGCACTCCAAGATCAACCCGGCGATATCTTGGACGCCGAAGCAAATGCCTGTCCGAGACATTTGCCTATCATTGTGGTCATTACTATTACCACTATATTGCGAGTTCAACTGACACTCGAATATTATTGCTGTTATTTTCATTATTACTCCTATGCTACTATTATGGAGCATTGGTGATGACCACTTCGCTTCCGAAAGGAGGCAGTAAAGTAAGGGAGTGTTGTGCCATAGAGCGAGCAATATTTGAATAGGGTGTTGGGGTATACTGTACGATATTTATAATACGGAACCCCCAATACAAGTATAGGTAATGTTTGCGGCCCCGATATTACAGTCCCAAGAAGAAACCCGAGATGTCCCCAGCCTCCCGGGCTGAGTAGGATTTCGGGTTTAGGGTTGAGGGTTTATAAGCCCGAACCCTTTGAGAGTTCGGGGTGCAGGGTTTAGGGTTTCCTCCAAAAACCAGCGAAGCTACCCCAAGAATTTTGAGAAACAGTGGGCTTGTTCCCAAGCCTGCGCACCACAAGGTCCAATCCTTGGCCTCTGCCACTCGCTGCATGCACCAACCCTTGGGGACCTCCACCCAGGGTTTAGGTTTTAGGGTTTAAGGTTTTAGGCTTTGGGGCTTGCTTTTGCAGGTTTGTTTAGGGTTTAGGATTTTGGGGGTCGAGGGCGTAGATGCTCGTGGTTCAGGGCTTACCGACGGAACAGGCGTCAGTCTGCACATTCACCTACTCAAAGTTCGCGACTCTGCGTATTTTGAAGTTTGCTTCATCCTTTTTCATAGCAAGTCGTTGCAGGGTTCCGTCGCGCGCTCAAGTAGTTATCAAAAACAGGCTAGTGCGGTCAGGGGTTTGGATTGATTTTTCATCGCGGCCTCCGTCGAAGTGCAACTTTTGGGCATGTTGTTCGTACTTGTTTGGGGGATGAATTTTGGGGAAGCATCTCCTTGGCTCTGCAGCCTAGTAAGATTATCTTCATGTAATATAAAGTACTATACCCCAAGAGGAGGATATAATCTTACTCTGTATCGAGTATCATAGTATCTCCAAGTAAAACTTTTATCTAGTGCCAGCAGAAACTCCAACAGAAGCAAGGCCCATCCCAATCCCCTAAACCCTAAACCATGAACCCTAAACCCTGGCCCTAACCCTAACCCCTCAGCCCTAAACCCTAGAGCCCTAAAACTGGGACCTCCTCCTCCGCCTTGGAGGCCGGAGCCTGTCTGAAGAGTGCGGGCTCAATCTCCTGGAACATGGTGGGTTTAGGGTGTAGGGGTTTAAGGGTTTACGGGCTTAGGGTTTAGGGAACATGGGGCTTCTCAGGGCCTCAAAACGTCTCATGCATAGACGGATCACCAGGACGTGCCTTGAGGCGTGGGCATTTTTTGTGCTGTTCAACGTGGAAATGAGGTTCAGTGTTGCCTAGACCATCATGCCCCACACCTAAATCAGAAGCATGCCAACAACACAACAACAAGACCCTTCGGTAAGCAAATCCTTCATGAGAACCACATGGTCATGGTCATCAGAATGTCAGCAAGATCATGATGACTTTCCTCCTTATCCTGCTGCGGTTCCTATCGCTTCACGTGCTACTGCTACCGCACCTACTACTGTTGATACAAGAACCCACTAGCTCAGACCATTCTCCTCCCAGGGTACCATGTTTTGGTTCCGTCGGTCCACCAAGGCAGCACGGGCGAAGACCAACGCAAAGAGTGCCTGTGGCATATGATTATGTGTATACACATGGGTTTAGGGTTTTGGGAATACAAGCACGTGTGTGTGTGTACATGTACAGATGATCTAAGGTTGCCAGGCCTTCTCATGCTGTCACCCCAGTTCTTCTGTCACTATTGGCCACAAATTTATTTGGAGTTTCCTGGGATGTCGAGCCAGCTTACGGTATAGCCTAAGTAGAGCTATAGTCCCAGGTATAAGCAGAACAACATCCCATGCGCATCCAAGCAGAGGTTTGCTGAAGCCCTACAAGAGGTAGGTTCTTGGCGACAAGCAGTAAGTGCTCACGTTTGGGCAGAGTGAAGCATGGGTTGTAACCCCCTCTCCGTCATAATAACCCCCCAACCCGTTAATATTAAATACAACTTTAAATACTACCAACATATTTTAACATACCACACGGGGGTAGGGGAGGTTTAATAATAGGGGGAGCGGATTACTCCCCCAGAGATGGCGCTTTTGCAGACGCGACGAAAACATCCCTGTGAGTGTTGGCATTTATTGAAGCGCGAAAACGGAACGAAGGTCTAAGAGTGACGGCAGGTAGTATAATAGTAATAATAGCAACAATAGCAATACTAGTAATACTGCTAGTCATAACCATATTAACAGTATTACAACTCACTTGAACACTTGCTATAACAGATGATAAAAAGAATAATAGCAATACTAGAAAAAGCGTAATAACAGGATCGCGACCCTTGGGCCATCCCTGTGACTGGTGGCACTTTCGAGACTCGACGGAAGCACGAGGGGCTGACAGTGACGACAGTGACAGTAATCCCTAAACCCTAAGCCATATAAACCCTGAACCGCGCTACAAGGATGGCAGCTTCTGTGGGGTCCAAAAAGGACGACCGCAAGGGGTGCCATCCCTGTTACTGTTGGAATTTTTCAGAGGTTTGGGCTGGGGCGGGACCATACCAGGCAGGAGGGCTAGGAATCCCAGGACCGGGATCATTTCTACATACATTTGTGCTGGTGAGCTTGTTTGCAAAATCAGGGAATGTGTGCTCAGATGTCTTTTTGTACCAAGTATGCACTAACTATGCGGAGAACCTTCCCTGATTGTTATCAGAACTCTTCGCCTGCCTCTACAACAGAAAACCTTAAACCCAATGTTTTTTCTGCTTTATACAAAAAAACTAGGCCAAAAAGGAGGCCTGAGTCTTACTCTATAAGAACTGCAGGCACACCTGCCAGTACCCCCCTTCATAACCCCAAAATGCTCCCCTATATAACCCCCTTGAAGGAGCCTAGACTATTTCTGATATGGGGTACCCTTTGAAGCTAAGTGGGGCTTAGGGTTGAACGTCTAGGTATATAGGCAACTAAAGTTAATTGGAAGGCGGCACCTTAAAACTCACGCGCGCACCATCCCCGATACTCTCCGGAATCACCCTGAGAGGCTCCCGAGATCTCCCGAGCTTATTTCCACGAAGTGCCGCATGGCCGGACTTTACACCCCAGCTTCGTCGGGCTTATGCTGGTATTGCGTGCAGCTCGTATGGCATGCGGTGAATCGTGAGTTTGTCAACTGATGTCTTGCTTATCAGGGAACTCTCTCATCCTAGTTCAAGTTGTTTATAGTTGACATAGGCCCTGTCTAGTGAAGTTGTCGTTGCACTTCTTTCGCGCCCTTTAGAAATAACCTTTCATACTGCCCTGTTTCACTATCGTTCAGGAACTCCAGCGTCCAAAAAGCTTATTTACCTTTTTGGGGTAGAATATTCATGAGCGGCAAAAAGTTACCACTTTTCTAAGCACCGCCTTCCCAGGCAGCGCTCCAAGGCAACCCTCTGAGCGCAAAGTACAAAGCTACATGCAGGATTTTGATTATGGTCTCCCGGTTCTCTTGAGTGGACACCACTATATATACACTCCCCAACTCCTACAAAACCAGATGCACCCTCAACACATGCCAGAACTAAAGCTCAACTTCAGCCAAGGGCACCAGGAAGACGAAGACAGAGACTGCTGGGAGGGTCGACTGCCACTTTGTCTCCTTGAATAGAACACCCAACCACCCAAATCAGGACCCCATTAGATTCACAAGGTAGCCATAGGGCTTCTAATTTGGGGCCTAGCGTTACCAAACTCCTCTTTTCAAACGGTTACGTGGGCTTTGAGTGTCACAGGTTTCAGGCTTGTACTGTACCTCTGGGCTTGGGAATCCGCTTTAGGGACGTTAAAGAACTCCATTGGCTCGTAGAAGGGCTACATTATGGCCACAACCCTGCAATGGAGACTTTCTTAACCTGATTATTTTGGGATCCCTCTTTTGGAGTCCCTCCAATTCCTACATGACCCATAGTCTAAACTCCAAGTCTCCCCTTAAACAAAAACGCATTCAATTCAAACTCCTGCACACATTTCCCCCTGGCAGGTTCGCAGATGCGTGCGATTCCCTGGCCTTGGCTTGGATGAGGAGCCTTGTTTGGAGCCTTTACTCTTGAATCTGCTTGCGGTACAGAGTATGACCTCCACCTTTGGACGCAGCCCTGAACCCTAAAGCCTAAACCCCAAACTATGCAGATGTGCCTGACAACTACGTAAACCAGGCTAGACCATCTCTCAATCCTCTATGTTATGCCTGCTAGGTTTAAGAACACCTCACAAGCAAATCATGAACCAAAACTGCTGTGGGCAGAAGAAGTTTCCGATAAGCGCTGAAATCCAGCGGGGGTTAGCAGCTCCCAAGCGCTGCTGCCTTAGCTGATCGGGCTTTGGGCCGCGTTTCAATGCAGGGTTAGGGCGTTTCGGGGTTAGGGCTAAAGGCGTAAACAGCAAGGTTAGGATCATTTCGGGACTCTTGAAAACAAGAACCCGTTACGGAGCATGAACTGCTATCTAAGACAAGATGTCCCCCATGATCGCCCTGACGCCATGGTTTGTAGCCGAGAAGTGAGGGAAAATAACCCTGAAGTCTCCTCCTAATAGACTATACTATAGGGGACTTTATAATTGGAGTAGGGTTTGGGGTATGTCATACTATCATCATAATAAGGAACCCCAAAACCCTATTCTAATTAGTAAGGCCCTAGATTGTCTCTTATTTATTCCCTACTAAGAAAAAGCAAGCTGACTGGGATTGCATCGCAGGCTAACCTGCAAGGATTTCAATAGACGTCAGGTCTCTAGATCCCCTGTTGTAATGAATCCCAATAACGGAACTTCTGAATATTCCTTGAACCTTCCCAATGTAGCAACATGTAGTACTGAGGGTCATTTCGGGTGGCTTCATCTTTTTGATCCTGTCGGTGGCTACGGCAAAAGCCTGGCGAGAATCCTCAGAGCCACATGTATACCTTTAAAAAACACATCTCTTTTTCTATATATGTCCGCTGTAATCAAAACTCCTCCAAGGGAGTTATATAGGGGGTTCTACAGAGGAGTATTCCAAAGGTTATTTAGGGAGATACTAGGAATTTAGACTCTAGCTCAAATCTACATACGCATACACTTATCTACTCTTGACATAACCATCAGGCTTCCATAAGGTATATAGACCTTCTATGAGGCTCCTATAACGGCGGCTACCCACCTGAAAATGTCCCAGAACAGGAAGCTGACCCAATGTTGTTCTAGCCACAAGCGAGGGCCAGGAGCGCATTGTCCCAAATGACCTGCACTTCAGGTTTCAGGTCTCAGAGTTGTGCCCTTATCTTGTCTTGCAGTTTGGGCCTTGAGGGCTTCAGGTTTGGGGCTAAGAATTACTTACGGTCTTTCGAACAGACTTCGGGGTCATACATACGCTAAACCCTATCATCAACCCTCCTCCAGATCCATCTTCCTAATAAGCCACATTGTATTGGGAATTTCTAGTAAAACAGAAAACCCCATGGAGCTCACGCACTCTGCAGGCGCACCTATAGTACCAGTTCTTGTGAATAGTCTCGCGTCAGCTTTAGACGCAAACACTTTGCCAGTGCTGCTGCGTTTAGAGGTTCGGTGGCTTCGGTGGCTTCGCGGCATGTGGGCCATAGTCTAAACTCCTAGTATCCCCCTTAATAACCCCAACTATAGTCTCCTGAATCATCCCTTACATCACCCCTGTGAAGGAGTTTTTTAGATTCTGGGTCTGGGGTTGAGGGATTGGGGGTGTTGTGCATCAGTGAGGTCCTACACATCAAGCAGAGTAGCTTTGGGCAGTTTCGCTGGTTGCGCTACGTTGCGCGGAATCGGTGAAGAATGGGAGATGGCACCCCCGCACGCTGAGCATGAGGCGTTCTGCAACTTCTGCTTCTGCACCAGAAACAGCGAACCCTGAATCCCGAACCTTAATTACTGCAAAGCCTGAGCCCTAAACCCCACCTGGGCTACAGCGCCGAAGATAGAGAGATGGACAGTCAAGCACGTAATCTGCCCCGGAACAGGGTCCTTGATGCAGGGGCTTTAGGGTTTAGGGTGTGTTGGGTCTTCATGAGGTTTGTGGGTTTTGTGGGGCTTGCTTCTTCACAGGGCTTCGGCTTTTTCAGGTTTAGGCTTCGAGTGGTTTGGGGTGGGGCTTGAAAGGGCTTTTGTAGAACTCCTCAGACAGCCCAATACCCCTTAGTTAAGGAAAGTTTAGGTTCAATCATATATATATATATACATGTTTGGTTTTTCTCCTACTGGGCTCCCTGAACTCAGCACCCCTACCGAGGCAGAACTCGAACGTCCCCCCCGAAACCAGGGGCCAAAAAGGGATTGGATGGTTTCTCTCGTATGGGCCCTGCCAGGGTCTATGTCATGACGTCCGACATCCAAGCGCTAAGCGGGTCACATATGAGCTGTAGTCTACTAATTAACCCTTTGCCTTCGATACTCACCGATATACTCCCTATATAACCCCCTTTAGGGAGCTTAGACTATAGCTCATATGGTCCATTCTCTTACGAGATGAACCCTGAACCCCTAAACCCTAAACCCTTACGTGACGACGAACTCACATGGAACCGTGGTGATCCAAAGACCAGGGTTGTACAGGGAGGCCTTCCGTGAACAACAAGCACCACAGGCTCCGGATTATTCCAAATCGGTGTTTCCAAGCAGCAGGGATACCATTTTGGGGATCCTGACGAAAAGGATCAAATCAAAGTCTGTTGGAATCTACGTTGGGGTCCCCCGAAGTACCAAAACTAGCAAAAAGCCACTGAACCCCCAGAGAGCCCAATACCCCTTAATTAAGGAAGATGCCTTCTTCGGATTCTGGCTTAAGATAATGTAGGGGCCTCAATAATTACCTACACTCTTTTGGGGGTTCCTTATTATAATTATACTATAAAGGACCCAAAAACCTCATTCTAGTTGTTGAGGCTCCTATATTATACTCCTCAATTCAAGGGTCTTGGACTCTCTGGGCCCTAAATAAAAATCAACCCGAGCCTCAAAGCTAAAGAATCGAAGGCCGCAGGAACCGGGATTTCGGGGTAGGGCTTTTGGTATACTGTAACATTCTATACAATGGTTCTATAATTCGGGTAGTTCTCTAAATTAGGGTCCCTTTTCGGATCCCCAATATAGTAAGGCAACCTTACAAAAAGGACCCTAATGATCTAGAGAACTACCCAACAACTACAGTGCGAATCTTATAGCCTGAAAGCCCAAACCTCCCCAGTCCCCTGTTGACTGAGGTCCTAGGCTGTACGCCACCCTGAAACACCTGAACCCTAAACCCCATATAACCCCAGTACAGTATATATAAAATAGTATAATACAGTACAGTAGCTTCCATTCTCTTTTCCATTCTCCTATTATTGCCATAAACCTAACGCAGCTGCCAGATCATGAGGAGCGGCGGGCACCGTTGTGACTCCACGCGGGGACCAGCGCTTTTCCTGCTTTGCAAAGACTGTCTCCCTGGAGGTCATCAATTAGTGGAGAACCAGGTGCTATCAGGATTCATCGTGAAGGCAGGGTGTACGCCATTTCCTTGGGATTTTGGATTTGCTATGCGCGTTGAGGGTTGGCGCGAAGGGGCCCGTAGGAAATGTCTCTGGACCTGTGCCCTTCAAAGGGGGTTAGTGAGAATGCCCGACAGCTCAAAATCTGATTCAGCGCAGGATCTCGTTCGTCCCAGAAGGCGCATGTGGCGTTCTCCATGTCCGTCTTGATCCTCATTTCTCAGGGTTTAGGGAGTTTAGGGCCCAGGGTTTACAGTTAAATAGCTCGGGGTCTCTGGCTTCCATGGGTCCCGTCCGAGCTTTGCAAAATTCAAGAGGGAGGCCTGGAATTGAGGTTGTATGATCCATATAGGAAGCGAAGGTTGAGACAAAACTTTAAAACCCACAACGTGGCAAACAATCCCTGCGTGGCCCCTCGTCCAAACGAGACTGGAGCTCATGGCTCACCTGAATTTTCAAACATTACACGAATGGAACCCTTTCCTAAGGGCTCGGGTTTGAGGCTTAACGATATAGGGCTTTTCTACGTTCTTTCCTACAGTGTCTCCGTATTGTCAAGACGGTCCTACCGGCACCCTATTTTCACAAATCCCCGCCCTAAACCCAAAACCCTAAATCTTTAACCCTTAACCCTTACCTGCACCCTAAACCCTAAACCCTGAACCCTAAACCCTCAACCCTCAGCCGAGGATCACAATCCGAAGAGGAACGTCCAGGTTTTGCACGCTGAGTTCCGATCCATCGGGCGCTCGCATGTTGATGCTGACCTTACTGAAGAGCGTGTTCGGGACAAGAAGCCCAGAGAGTAGACCTTAAATCACATACAAGGTATGATTTAAGCCATATTCCTTATTCAGGGGTGTTGGGCTCTCTGGGAAACTACTGACGGGTGCTCACGAAGGTCTATGAGCAGTGAAGCGGATGTAAGCTTTCAGTACCTCGGACATCGGCGGCCGAAAAGGTGGACGAAAAGCAAACAGGTGAGCACTCGAGCAGCGAAAACACATACAGATTTTCAACAGTATGAATTCAGGTACTGAATGCTAGTGTCTACGAGTGTATGGTTATAGGGATCCACTTCCCCACACTCGGTTTCCACCCGGCACCCCAAAAACCTCAAAATTAGGGGTTACAATACTATCACCCGCAAGAACACCCCTCCCCAGACTTCTGAGTCAGCCTTAAAATCCCTTAATATAATTATAGTATAAGATACACCAAAACCCTATTCTAACTATTAAGGCCCCTACAGTACTCTTTCATCACCTCCTTAAGCCGGGGCGGGTGCCCTTGCTGGGATGGTGCTTTTCAAACAGGAGCCTGAATAATCAGAATGGGTTTTTGGACCCATTTCACTATAATCATAATAAGGAACCCACAAAATAGTGTTGGTAATTGCTTAGGCCGAACTTAGGCCCCTATGTCTAATCCTTGATAAGAGCCCAGCAATCCTTAGCCCAGTCGCAGCATGGGATCCGACCAAGGACGTTGCTTCGCCTTCGACTCTGCGATCGTGGAGCTTACCTAAAGGCGGACTCAGAAAAAAAGGGGTGTAGGGTTTAGGGTCCTTCGGGCTTAAGTTTTTGGGGGGAGTTTAGGAGCTTTAGGCTTTAGGTTGAGGCTGTGGGGTTTAGGGGCCCCCAAGACCCGAACCATGAAACCCCCAAGCCGATGAAGCTTCTGCTCCGGATGCGGGAGGCAGGCTTTGCTCAAAGAGCTTCTGAGGCAAGGCACCCCCGAATGTGAAACATGTACACCAGTATACCTGGGCCCTGAGGCAATATTGGAGGAAGGGCGAGTTGAATAAAGGCAGTCTAGGTGCGTGCCCCCAAGCTGCCCCTGATCTTTGGACATCCCGCAACTTCGAACGGAGAAGAGACTTCACTGACATCCTTTGCTTCGAAACCCCCCATTCTGACAAGCTGCACAATTTGCGGACAGGGGTTTGGTTTTGAGCTTCTAGAACCCTCAACCCTTACAGCGCGTTTGGAGCTAATCTTGCGACCAGTTTAAGACCCTTACAGTGATACCAGGAAGGTGACTGCAAAGTCAGCAAAACCAGCCGTTCCTTGCAGAGGGTTAGAGAGCAATCTGAGTCATCGCCCATCTCAGGCGCACAACATCAGAACCAAGGTTGGCCCCTTAAAGCCCCTGAGAAATATTCGTAAGTAAGATCCTCCAAGCCCAATAAGGGACAATCTTGTCCCAAAGGCCTACCTAGGAACGCAGTTTTCACACAATCTGGCCCGCTCTACCGAAACCTCACCCCACACCCCAAGAAACCCACGAAATGGAGGCCCGCGCTGCTTATTGGCCACCGAAAAGGAGTGGCGGGGTTGGGGTTGACGCCTCAGGGCTCAATGTTCAGGATCACATGACCTCTGAACCTAAAGCCCTCAACTCCACTTCAAGCCCAACTGAAAGTGGTTTAGCCAAAGGGCTTGCAACCTGCGATTTGATGGTGGTGATGCTCAGCAGGACAGCTCCTGTTTCTCCGGCTGCTGTCGCGGCTTGGGCCAACACCTGACACGATCCATCTCTGAGAAATCTGATGGGTCCCCATGCCCAGGTAGTAGTCTCTAGGATCATGTGTAGCTCATGCCCTACGCCCTAGACCCTCAACCCTGAACCCGAAAAACAAACCCTCAACCCTGTCCTGAGGACTCTGCATGTTAAGCGCGGTGCTTGGGTTCCTCAAGGGTGCTCTTGAGCTAAAGGCCCGCTGAAGGCTTCTAAGGATTGCTTGCTCGACTTCTGCAAACATCGCACTTTTTGCTGTGGCGGCAACTCCTTAGAGCGGCAGGATTTAATTTTTTTTTATCTCGGGAACTCCACAGAGGGCTAGGAATGAGAGGGTATTTGGGACTCAAGGGGAAGTGCGGCACTGATCCTGTGTAACGGCGCAATCAGAATTGTGGCGAACAGCAACAGCACTTCAATCCCAAGCCAAGGGTGTAGGCATTCTACAGATTCTATACTGTTGAGGAGATAGGGCTTGTTAGCTCGTTGTTCGCCTCGGTAGCCCTCACCCCAAAACCCTGAACCTGAAACCGTGACCAGACAACCTGCTGCTTTTTCACTCCAGGCCGCGAAAGAAGTATAGGCTTGATCCTTTCCCACGTGCAAGTGGTAATTTTTCCAGATAAGGGGACCGTCCCCCAAATAGTTCTTACTATAAGAGGCTCCCTGAAAAATGGTGCCACCAATTTTGGGACACCTCCGAGTGTAGCCATCGTGTTTTCCTTTACCGGGGCGCACTCCTCTCACAATGGATCCAGCTCTGGGTATGGTTTCCTGACAAGATATCCACCTGCAGCCCGAAAAACAAACTCTTTCTCGGAACAATATCAAAACATATCCGAAGGATGCATTGTTGCACCACATTTGCGGAATTTCCATCCGAATGCACCAGGCGCCGTCAATGGAGATTGGATTTCAGCATTCCCCTGCATGGATCAATGAGAATATCAGCTCTTCTGAAACCTCGAGCCCAGGGAAATCACGGCCCCTTCATAAACCCCCATCCGAAGATAGATGATCAGAATGGAATACCCTTTGAGCCAACAGCCATGCAGCCTATATGATAACGTCTAAGCTGTCCAGCCTAAACCCAATAAACCCTAAGTCTCCTTGAGCTTCGGTCGTTCCCCAATAACAGCTGCTAGAATACATAGGTGATAGGAGACAAAAATCGTATCTTCGGAATAGAGACTAGAAGGCCAGTCCCCCGTAAAAGGGGGGAACCCTAAGCCTCAACTCAACCTCGAGCCCTAAACCGCCCCAACTCCATCGTGTACCAAACGGCCTCTCGAGGGACTTCAACCCGGGAGACTTCTTCCTGAGACGTTGTAAAGGCGGTGACGGTGGTCACGTTGCTGTCCAGCGCCTGCGACTCGTTGGGCTTGCGGGTTGAAGGATTTAGGGATTAGGGCTGCGGGTTGAGCGATTTAGGGATTCGGGTTAAGGGATTTAGGGTTTTGGTCTGAGGGATTTAGGGATTGAGCGATCTAGGGTTTAGGGGATGCACTGCAACTCTTGCAGGTCTGTGATATCACTCTGTCATCAGATATGCTTGTGGCGGTGTTCAAGCCAGGAATTAAAGCTTCCCGGTCTGAGGTCCTCAGTTAAGGCTTGAGGGTGGGGCGTTGCGGGTGTGGGGCCTTTAGGGTTTCATCCCATAGCAAAGTTCAGAACGTCCTTGCAAGCGGGTAAGTGCAATAGAACAGAAAGGAATGGAATAGAATAATGTAGGGGCCTTAAGAATGAGAATAGAGTTTTCGAGTATATTGTACTATAGTTATAAGGCACCCCCGAATAGTGTAGGTAATTATTACAGGCCCATCTATTAGAATAGAATAGACGATACTATGGCTCCTTCGTCAACTTTCCCGCACTCCTAGAAGTTGGAAGGGCGTCAGACATGGCAGTAGATTGGAAACTGCTTGGAGGTTCATGGTTAGTTATAAGTAGGGTTAGGGTTTAGGTTTTAGGGCTTAAGGGTTTAGGGTTTACTGCAACCAATTTTAGGGGACTTCTAAGCCCACTTATAGCTAACCATGAACCTCCAAGTACCCGCCTGATAACTACCGCTAAGCCCCCAGGAGCCTACTATGTAGGGCCCATTGGGGGCTCTAGTGCACTATCTAGTAGGTACCTGGGGGGTTGGGTACCCATGGTGTAGTTGGCTTTTGTTGAACCCTGAACCCTAAAACCTAATCTAGAAGCCTTAATAATTAAAATGAGGTGTTGGGGTATACTAATTATACTATAACTATAGTAAGGACCCCCCCAAAAAAAACAATGGTGTTGGTAATTGAGTAGGCTCCTATAGTAGACCATGGGCCTCTGGCAAGAAGGCCACAACCTTCAACTGCCCCGTGTCCACCTCTGCTGACACTTCGCCCAAGATTCCGCCTGAGAAAAGGCTCAGGATTCGTTAGGGGGGGGTTCAAGGGCACTTCAAGGCCGGGATACTCACTGCCCTACCCACTAGTGAAGCATCAAATGGGAAAAGCAAATTAAATAAACGCTGGAGTTTCATGCAAGGATACATCAGAAGCTCGGGCTTGAGAGTACAAAAGCTGTTTGAGAATTTCCTAGTTTGACAGCCTTCCATATATTCTCTCCATGCATAACATCCCGCTGAGAAACGACTGTCATTTGAGCCAGAAGGACTCTTGAACCAGCAAACCCTCCCTCAACCCTGAACCCCAAGTGCCAAACCGCACGCCAAGGCCCTATACATCCCATAAACACTAACAACACCTTTACAGCAAGGATTTTGGTAACTTCAACCCGACAATTAGGACCGTATGACTATCATGTGGTTATAGGGTCCTAATCCGGGTTGGGGTTACCCCTACTAACTTCTGTTGACCGAGTACACCCTACAAAGCTGCTTAAGCCCTGTAATAAGGAAATAGACTTAGATCCTCGGGCTTCCTTTTACGACTGAAGCTCTTTTTCTTAATTTAAGGGGGTATTGGGCTCTATGGGTACCAGCCTTGAGGCTGAGATTCTTGTAGTTCTTAGGTTGGCGCTGGGGGATCATCAGTTCGGGGTCTCGGGTTGGGTCCTTACATACCAATTGCATACCCCTAGAAACCCAATTCAGGGCCCAGGAAATAGGTAAGGGCCCACAACAAGGGCCCATGGTCAGGAGTTTTGGCCTAGTTGTTCCAAGACTTGTAGAACTGAATCCTTTACTAATTGCACCCTGCACAAACATGTCAAGCTTCAGACAGGGTCATTGTCAATGAACTCAGGAATAAACTTTCGCGAGCATCACCGAGAGCAAAGACACTTGCGCAGCGTGCATCACCCCTGGCCCTAAACCTGACGCCCCAACAGTCTTGCACCCAAAAACCCAAGCTCAAAACGCCAACTCCTCCCAACCTTAAACCCTAAACCCGGCCTAGACCCCGGGTGTTGCTAGTCCTGAAGCCCCTGGAGCCCATAATATGAACCCAAAACACCCTTGTGCTGAGGCGAGAGTGGGGGGGTGGACCTTACAATAATCCCTACAAGATAACGATTTATGCCCTGTAATGGTACCCTTCTTCACTGCCCCACCCTAAACCCTAAACCCGAACCCCTATATTCACTTCCCAACGCACCAGCAGGTCTCATAGAATCACCCACAGCAAGCCTGTTGCGTTACCTTGGCTGGTGTTGAAATTCAAGGACTCTGCCAATTCGGCCGCCATTGCCTGGATTTCCCACAGACCGGTTCGAGTTCAGGGTGTCGGGCTGCGGGCTTAAGTTGTGGGGGAGTTAATACAGTGTTTGCGAACGCCTGTGGGCACGGATATGTGGAGAATGCCAAACGGCACGCGAAAAGTCGAAAAACGAAACATCGAAAAGTGGTGCAGGATGCAGATTCTGTGCGAAAAACCAGAAAACCCGAAAAGTAAAAATGCCGCGAAAAGTCGAACAGAACAGCAAATCGCGAAGAGTCAAAAAGTTGAAAGACCGCGAAACGAAAAGAACAACAAAACGTGAAAAGTCGAAAGTCAAAGTCGAAAACAAAACGCTGCAGAATACGAAACCTTGGCAAGTTGTGAAGATCTGAAACATCTAAAACAAAACACTGCAGAATACGAAACCTTGGCAAGTTGTGAAGATCTGAAAGCATCTTGGCTTAACTTTCGCCTTCAGAGAGGGAAGGCGCAGATTCAGGATATGGTCAAGGTTTTGGGTTCTGGGCGAAGTGTTTCGCCATGTTAGGCCAGGTTCAGGCCATACGACATGCATATTATATCACGTGCTGATGAAACGAAGCCCTGTTAGGCCATGTTCAGGGTACCCTACCTGCATGTCACTTACGTCCGGTGTGCCGGGCTTAGCGACTTCGTAGATGGCCTTTCAGCCGCAACAACAGCCGGGCTTAGAGGGTCACTGCAGAAGGTTTGTTATTCTTGCCTTAGCCAGGTCAGAACTGAAGCGCGAGAAGCGAAAAGCCGAAAACCCCGAAAAGTATCGAACACGTACAGGAAAACCCAAAAAGTCGAAAAAACCCGACAAGTGTACAGGAAAAGCCGAAATGTCGAAAAGCGCGAGAAGCATCGACAAGTACAGGAAAAACCGAAAAGTCGAAAAGCCCGACAAGTATAGAAAAGGACAGGAAAAGCCCGAAAAGAGTCGAAAAGCAAGCAAACACGCGAAAAGTCAAAACGGCGAAAACTTTTCGACTTTTTGACTTTTCAACTTTTCGAATTTCTTTTCGGATCTCCGCTTATGGAGACCAACACCGGCTTGAGTACTGAGTAGGGTTTAGAATTTCAGGCTTAGGGTAAATAGGATTCAGAACTCGGAGTCATCTTCTTGCCGCCCCCGACTGTGCCCCCGCTGCTAGTTGCCACTGCGACAGCTTGCTCAGCATGAGCAGTATTCCTTACTATTTAGCGCCACTTCCAATCATGCCTGCCCACGGTTCTTACCACCTTTCTTCCCCAAACCCGAAATGCTGAACCTATTCTTCCCTCAACCCTACACCCTAAACCCATTCTTCCCTAAACCTCAAAGCCTAAACCCTACTGGACCCTACTGGTTCGGAATTGGGCACGATCCGGCCCCCCGAGAACACCAGCGTGCAGGCGGGAAGGCTATGAAGAGGGCAGGAGTGACAGTGATGCTTACGTGAGCTGAAGGGTTTAGGGTTTAGGGGCTCTGTACCCTAGACCCCCCCCTCCTACCATCTTTTGAGCCCTGGGTCCTCTATTAGACCCTAAACACCCACCATGAAGGACCATATGCCTTCTTCGAGGGTACCAGAACAGTCCTGGAATCTGCACAGTTGTGTGAGGACTTGCTCGCAAACTGTTTTGTTCTGCAAGGTACGGAGTTCAGAATATGGCCCATATCAGGTGAGTTGTTGGTGGTGGAACGATTATGCTACAAGATGCTCCATGTCATGTTTCTTATGCCGTTATCCACTAGTTGTCCGTTTGATTCTACGTTCTCGCTACATACCCCTACCCTGCCCCACCTCCTCTTTAGCGTCCACCTGGCGCGAAGCTTTGGAAGCCTGCTGCCCGAAAACAAGAAGCTGAAGTGTTTGGGCGTTGACGCTTTCGGTTCAGGGCTTGAGAGGTTTGGGGCGGAGACGTTTAGCTTTCAGCGGGCAATACGTCGTCCCTAGCCCTGGTCCCTGGCGATCATAGGTTTTTTCAAACCCTAAACCCCAACCCTAAACCCCCCTGGAGCCCTGGAGCCCTGAGGCCAAAAAAGACAAAGTACTACGAATATACCAATTGCCACAACCGCCACTGAAATTGTAAGTCTGTTCTCTGGGAGAACCCAGAACTCAGGGAGCTTTTCTGGGGGTGGAGGTTCCTGAAACTAGAGTCGCACCTTTGTTTGTGCATGTTTTTAAGTCGAGAGAATTGGGGTTCTGGGGTGGCAGGGGGGACCTAGTCTGCAGAAACTCCCATCTGTTCTCAGGCCTAAACCCTAAACCCTAAACCCAAACCCTAAACCCTACACCCAAGCAAGCTTGTACCTCCAGGTTCTTCCACCTCTATAAAGCCAAACGGATTACACAGAAAAAGTCCAAAAACGCACTAAACAGACTACTTAACCACTGAAGAAAAGAACATGAAGCAGATCGGCTAGTGCTCCGTCTTCGCAAGGGGGCCAAGTATGAAACGATGTAACTATACAGGCTCTGAAGCCCTAAACTCCAAACCGCTACTAGTAGGGTCTAGGGTTTGGGTGGAGCACTGGCGAAGCGTGGTTCCAGAAGACATTTTCATCTGCGGATTTCCAGAAGTTGGGAGCATGCTCGTGGCATTTTTAGGACCCTGCAACCATCGTCTGATTGTCATGTGGGTCCTAATTTTGGATGTTGGAGTTACCAACACCCCTTTGTTCTTTGTTCGTTCGTGAGCACCCTAAACCCTAAACCGTAATAATGTAGGGGCCTTAATAATTAGAAAACGGTTTTGCTTGCGGTAAGGAACCCCGAAACCCTGTTCTGATTATTAAGGCCCCTACATTACCTAAACCCTAAACACCTAAACCCTAAACCCTTACATTCAGGTCTGAATTGGAGCTCTCGGTTTTTGGCAACTCATATGGCAAGGCCCGGGTCGGAAACCAATGCAAGGCCCCTGCGCATTGGCTTCAGGAGTTTATAGTTTGGGGCTTTGGGTGTAGGAGTCTGGGGATTTAGGGCTTAGGGTTGAGGAGTTTAGGGCTTAGGAGTTAGGAGTTTAGGGTTTAGGAGTTTAGGGATTTAGGCCTTAGGGTCTAGGAGTTTAAGGATTTCGGTCTTTAGGGCTTAGGGTCTAGGAGTTTAGGGATTTAGGGGTTTAGGGTTTAGGAATTTAGGAGTTTAGGGATTCAAGGTTTAGGGGCTACGGGGTATTAAGGGTTGTAAACCCCAAGTCAGACTCAAAAGCCCCATCGCAATCATGTTGGCCAAAAATTACCAATTCACACGGTTCAGGTTTTAGGAGCTACCAATACACCAATACATTCAGAAACACAAGTAGTACAAGAGCAGTTGTCCTGTATGCGGTTAGCTAGAACACCAAGCCCAGAACGACGCACAACCGCACTAGGGCTACAGTCTAAACACCTAGTCTCGCCTGCTACCTATATGATCCCGTGTATATCCCCCTTCAAGGGGTTTAGACTAGAGCTCAGTTTCACCCGCCTTAACCCCCTGAAATTATGTAAGATTTGTTGGTGGGGTGGTAGCCGACATTGAAGCTGCAAACCCTCCACCGCTTGGATCGCCTCCTCCTGGCGCCGTTCCTCTCTCTGCTGCATCGCCATCTCCTCCGGACTTCCTGGAGTCCTGTTTGGGGCTTGGGGTTGAGGCTTCAGGGTTTGGGGGGTCAAGGATTTGCGCTGCAAGGATGTAGGATGTCGGGCTTAGGGCTTATAAGGCTTCAGGAACTCTGTAAAACCTCACCCTAAATCCAACGCTGGTGGGCAATATGCTATTGACCGTCTTCCCTGGAGATCTTTTTGGTGGCAGGTTTAGGATCCATTAGGAATTAGTGCTTAGGGTCTTAAACGCTTTGGGATTAGGGACTAGGGTATATAAGACCAATGTTCGGGTTGAGGATTGTTTAAGATTTTGAGGCCTCCGTTGTTGTTGCGGGCGCTGCTGACATGAGTTTGCAAGGCGCTGACAAGGAATTGCGATGCACCTCACAAGGTTGTTTAATCTTTTATATATGGGTTACCTAACCACGCCCCTCTATACAATAAGGGCCTTTAGAATAGGGTACACTATAGTTATAATAGGAACCCCCCAAAACAGCATTGGTAATTATTGAGGTCCCTATATT
>CAJNJA010093809.1:0-19474 GCA_905231915.1 Symbiodinium necroappetens
CCAAAACCCCTTAACCCTAAACCCCTAAACCCCTAAACCCTAAACCCCTAAACCCCTAAACCCCTAAACCCCCAAAGTCCCAACCTCGAAGCGCCAGAACCACCACAGCCGAGTTGCAACCAGGTTTACGGTCGAGGTCAAGGCCAGAAACTTTGCGAACCCTGGGTTCAGGTTTGGGGTTTTGGAGGTGTAGGTTTGGGGGGTTGGTAGATTTTAGGGATTTTAGGGTCTTTTTTTGCGGTTTTGGGGGGGTTTGGGGGCCTTGAGGGCTTGGGTTTGAAGTATGGGGGCTTAGGGGGGGAGTGGCCTTGCCCGGCCCAGAGCCGCGGGTCGGATCTAGGGCTTTTTGTTTTAAATCTTTCGCCGAGAGCTTATCTTATTCTTGGGGGCATGCAGCCTTGCAACGAATATAAGGGCGGAAATGCTTGCCAACACCATTTTTTGGGGGTTCCTTAGTATAAGTATAGTATATCGGGCCCCAAAACCCTATTCTAATTATTAAGGCCCCTACTGTATGAGCCCAAAAGGCTTTGGAGCCAAGATCCCTGGAACCCCCTGCAAGCTGAGAAGCCTAGCCCGGAGCAATGCAAGTACACATTACTTGATAATCATTTTTTCATATTTATGAGCGGCTTCGTCTTTTTGATTCGGATGTTGCATCGCCGAGCAGAGCTTGTGTACAGCTTGTGTACAGCTTGTGTACAGCTTGGGTCTTGGGCGTTCAGCCCGCAATACTTTTGTATTGCGGGGGTGTAGGATTGGCCGGTGGAGGGGTTGAGATTGAGCTCAGCATTTCGCGTTGACTTGCTCTAAAAACGGCACTGCAGGTAGCTCAGGTGGTGTTGGTGGTGGTTGTGGTTGCCGGTAATCCGCCACCGCTTCTTGGATGCAGCCAGTGCTTGTTGAGCGTGGAATTGCTCCGTCGGAGCCGGTTAATCCCAAGGCTCAACTAGCGTCTAAACAAGAATCTTAGCAACACTGAGCCCAAACCCTGACTACTCGAAGCCCGAAGCGTGCAACCCAAAACTTGAGACCCTGCCGCGCCAACTCTTTGCCCGCCAGCCCTGCACCATGAAGCTTAAACATCTTAGGCCAAAAACTACAACCCTGAAAGCGGTTCCCAATGCCCGCAGTGCCGGCGAGGGTCATGGCTTCAGTCATCATGAGAACGCCGGCCCTCTTCGAAACGTCCATCGACCACAATGATTGAACATCTAACGCCAACCCTAGCCTATAGACTTTGAACCCTAGAATCTGGACTCCAACCCTCTATAAACCTTACCCTTGCTCGAAGGGTTTCGTTTAAGGGTTTCCCAAGGCGCTCCTCTTACAAGACCTATGAGGGTTCCCTCACACGAACCCCCTACAGATCCCTTTTTACAGGAACCCTTAACGGAGTCCCTTTTGATCCCCCTTGAAGCAGGAGCCCTTCGAGGCATCCGCGCGAAGCCGGGCCCTTTCTTCCCTGAGCTAAGGAGAGACGAGCCGGGGAGCTGCGATGTGCCCCCTGGTGAAGGCCGGCCTTTCTGAGAGGGTTTCGGGTTAGGGTCTAGGGGTCTAGGGGTTTCAGGGGTTTAGGGGGTTTAGGGATCTCAGGTCGCCCCAAACACCCCAAAACCCCAAACCCTCAACCTGAACCCGAAGAAGCCACTACAGAGAGTTTTTTTCGCCAGGAGAAGACATCTAAGCATGAATCGGGCCGAGCGCGGGAGCCCGGTAGAGCACCTGCCGGGTTGGGGATTTTGTGGGTTAGGGTTTAGGGTTTAGGGCTTCCCAAGACCCCCAACTCCCCCTTGTTAAACCCTCAGTACCCACTATTAAGAACCATAAGGCCTTCATCAAAGGGTACTTTGGGGGTGCTGGACCTGGGCTGGGGCTTTAGGGCATCAGGGCATTGGGGCATTAGGGCATCGAGGCTTCAGGGCTTTAGGGGTTTAGGGTTGGGGTTGCAGGTGGAGGGTTGAGTTTTGGATCGGAGGGAGTAGGTCGAAGGATTTCGAATGTAGGGGTTCGGGATAATACAGACGCCTAGATAATTGCCAATGGTATACTAAGGGCCCAAATCGCCTGCAGGAGGCACCTGTAGGAAAATTGCGACCCCAGGACACAAAGTCCGTTTAGAGCCATACCTCCGACATCACCTCCGTGGCACAGGCGACTTCGTGCCAGGCGATCTAAGGTACGTAGCCGGCTGCAAGCTGGCTACCAAATCCTTACCAGGCACTTGAGTGCCTACCTGGGGCACCACGCCACCAGTGCAGAACATCGCCGACGGGTACTTAGACATATGGGCAAGCAAGACAGACCATGGCACGCCAACCAGGAGCAGCTGCGGCGAAAATGGGAATATTGGCGGGGCTCTTGGCCCTCACCCAAGCCGGAAAAGAAGGGTGGGGCACCTATGTTCCCTGCCTACGATGCAGTGACGCCAGACGAGAATGGCATCACGGAGATCGCAGAGAGTCGAGCCATGTCCACTGGGCAACGAGGGAGGCAAACTCTCGTGCAATTGGCACAGGCAGCAGTCAATCAGACCCGCAAGCTCGATGCTCGGGCGGCGAGATTGGAGAAGGATCTTCAGCAGAAACGACGTTGCTGGAATCACTATGTCCATGGTATGCGAGAGAGTTTCCGCAAAGAACATGCTCGGCATGTGCAAGACTGTGGCAAGCTGGAGAGCGATCTGCGAGAAGCACTATCGCAACAGGCTGCGGCACATCAGCAGCTGAGTGCTATCGTGCCTCACATACAGGGTACAGCTGCAGTTTCTGGAGACGGATGGGAGCAAGCCATGGGAGATGCAACCATGGAGACACCGGAGAGTTACAACCCGCTACAGGAGCTGAGCCAATACCTCGCGGCCCGTTCCAAAGTTGGGCCACAAGCAAGCCCCCCTGGCCTGAAGGAAGGGCCACCAGCTACGAATGCGGCGCCATCTACTCCTCCTCATCGACCACAATTCGGCCCGTCGTTTACTCCGCCCTCCACAACAAGGGTGGTGGAGGACCCTTACCTTGCCTCTCCGAATCCGGTCATGATGAGTGGTGTGCCCACTCCCCCGGTGGTCACCAGAGAGGACAAGAGCGCAGGAGATTCTCCGGGGCCAAGGTCGAGCACACCTCGCACTTCACCTTCTACCCGGACAGGACAGCGACCTGTAGGTCAACAACGCAAGCCCACCTCCGAGGAGCCGCCCAGGAAGAACATCAAAGAGGCCGCGAAAGAGCACTCAGCCCAATCAGAGGTGTCTCAGGGCACTGGCCTTGGCGACAAGCTGGCAGAACGACGCCGGCAGGTGCTGGAGGCCTCCTTCCCTCCAGGTGGGGTGCCCTTGGTGCCCGGACAGACAGCAGCCGATCAGATCATGGCTGCGAATACGGCCCCTCCTCCGGGAGTTGCCCCAACGCCTGCGGTGCCAAGTGTCAGGGTTCCGCTCTTCCTGGAGGACGACGACATCGACGAGCTCGACGAAGCTGCCATCTTCGGGGAGGATGGAGAGCTCAAGCAACTCGAGTGATAGCCTGGCACAGGAGGGCAGACGATGGGGTTAGAAGTTTCTGTTTTTGCCGCCTGGAGGAGCCTATTGAGCTGTTGGGACAGTTCCAGTGTGGGATCCTGGCTGTCCCGCAGCATCTTTTGTTCTCCCTCGGGCAAGGCTCACAGAACATCTTTCTCTCGCCAGCGTCAGCCTTGTCTGTGCTTTTGGGTCCAAGAGTGAGTCTGTATAGAGCCTGCCTTTTGTACAAAGTAGGTTCAGCTTTCTCTATGCGTCAGTTTTTGCGTGCCATTCGGCTTTCGGTGCGACCCACCTATGTCAAAGACCGTAAGGCGCAGTCTCCTTGGGTTCTGGAGTACTGTACCTTACTGGTCTCCTCTTCCTCGCGAGGACCAGCCACTCCTTGGTCTATGGAGAGGTCTGGTACTCCCGTGCCATGCCCTAGGGCTTTTCCATATGCCTGGCAATGCTGCGACACTTCTAGTACAGTACTCCTAGCGCCAAAGAGAGGGATCGGTGGCTCAGGGCCTTCCGCAGGAGACTCCGTTTTTGCTGGACTGTGTGCCTCACCAGATATTCTTTTCCGTTTCACGGAGCTTGATGAGTGCGATCATTTGCAATTGAGCTCTGCTGCTGTGCACTTGCCTTCCCCTGCGCCCAAGAGAAGGATCGGTGGCTCGGGGCCTTCCGCGGGGCAGGCACGTGTCTTGGCTTACATGCAGGCTATTGGTCGCACTCTGGCTGCATTTTTTGTTCATCTACTACTAGTGCTCCTGCTTGTGCTGCTTCGCTTGCTCATTACTGGAGCAGGTGTAGACCGCAGATTGCTTGGTCGCCTCGTTTTCGGGTTTTCTGCAGGGGTTTCAGCTGGAATGGTGCTGCCATTGGCTCGGGCACCTGTATACGCATACACAGGTGCGCTTCGCAGGCCTGCTCGCCGGGCTGAAAACAAGCGGTCGGGCACTCGCCAACGACCTGCGAGTGCCACCGGGAAAGCGATCTCGACGTCTCAGGCTTGGTCTCTATTCTGCATGTTTGGAGGCTGCACTTTTCCTGTTCAGGTGTGGTCCATGCCGCGACCTTGGGGAGAAGCAGTGGATATTATACTCACTGCTGCGCGCATATTCCCAGAACCCCTGCCGATTCAGGAGGCCTCCCCGAATACACAGGAAAATTTTTTCTTTGCGGGTGATACCCGCCACGGATTGCTTGAGCATTCAGAACGTGATGCAGCTTCCATCTTAGGGTTGCAAGAGGCGGAAAACATACCTGTGCCCCCACACGTTGATATTCAGAGCCTGCCGCCCGAAGGTGTTCATGTTCAGGCATACTGCTATGTCATGTCACCTGGATACCAGGCTGAAATTCTCTCCTTGCCTTTGCACCTGCCCCTCACAGTCGCAGGTTTCTGTGCGGAAGTCAAGGCAGAGCTGAGGACCATCGAACAGCGGTTCGCCTACACCGTTCTACCCACAATCCCGCAGATCGGTCCAGACTTCGCCTCATTTGTAGCTGTGCCAGACAAGCAAGTTGTGGTTTTTGATTTTCAGGACGTAGGCGGACCTGTATATGCATCCATTGTTTGGGCCCGCATGACGTATGGTGACTGCGAGCTAGAGGCCCGAAGACACGGCATTACGGACTGGTGCGCTTATGCTCAGGGCACCTCACAAAGCTTGGGACCAGACGTCACTTTCCTTGCTTTTCCAGGAGGTGTTATCCATTTCTGCAGAAACGATCAGCCCATTGGCTGGCGGAGCCCCCTAGCTTCCCGCCTGGACCGGCCCAATGATTGGAGTGCAGACCCTGACCTGCCGGACTATGGTACGGAATGGCCGCTTTTCGTCACATACCATGAGCACAGTGTGTTGTACTCGGCCAGCAGATACCCAGACATACCCATTCTAGCCTTCTTGGCAGATAAGGTTGATAGAGAACCGGGTGATTGCTTGGTCGTCGCCGCACCGGGCAACATTCTCCAGAACATTGACTACCATGGGGTGTCTTGCCGTGATGCCTTGGCCGTATACCCCCTTTCCCCTCGGATTGAGCGAGATGCCATCGTTGTGTTCTTGGATGCGCGGCCTGTCGGGGCGGTACTGACTCACATCTTTCTGCCGGAACCACGTACAGACCCAGCGTTTCTGATACGTTGGCTACATCTGCGTCCGCCTGAGGGGTACAAGACTGTTTTCAGGCCTCGTGCGGGCGATGATGGCAGACTGCACCTCACCGAGGGTGATGTGGTCGCTTTCGGCTTTGTTGAAAATCGGCCTGGAGACACAGACAGTGATGATGATGGCGATGACAGCAGCAGTGTTGGGCTAGATTCGGGTTCCGAGGATGGACCTGGGCCGGATCCTGATGGCCCCCCGAGAGGCCCACCGCCGCCTTTGCCTTGGCCTGGTTCGCAGGGTGACTTAATTGACGGGTCGCGCAGCTCAGGCCGCAACCGTTCGAGGTCCCCTCCGCCCACGGCGCCTGCCGCGCAACACTCTCTGATGTCCGGCTCGCCTAGCTCCAATTTCCACATCGAGCAATTTTCGACTCGAGTTGAGGGGCTTGGTCTTGCTCCGATCGTGTTTCTGGCGCAGATTGCCCCTGCTGCAGCAACCACCCTGGGAGACTGCACTGTTGCTGTTGATAATGCCCTCCGCTGGGTCAGTTTACCACTCGGTGC
Organism: Symbiodinium necroappetens; assembly: GCA_905231915.1. Classification (NCBI taxonomy): domain Eukaryota; class Dinophyceae; order Suessiales; family Symbiodiniaceae; genus Symbiodinium; species Symbiodinium necroappetens. Next base: position 6,177 of record CAJNJA010093809.1, read on the forward strand.
GAGCCTTGCACTTGCACTTGTTCTTCTTTGCGTGATAGGACCGGTCCTCCAAGGAGGTGCTCGTAATGCACCTCGCGTCTGCAAATTGCTCCAAGAGCCTCAAGGGCAGGATGCTGCCGCCCAGTCCCATTTGGACACACTTCGAGCTTTTGTCCGCACCATTGGTGGACCTTGGATGCCCAGGCTGCCCCACGACATCGGTCACTTGCTTCATCAGGATGCAGACGTCCAGGTTGCAATCGGGCAGGGGGCGGATGTAGCCACGGGGCACGTGCCATGCGCTGTACTGACGTATGACTATCAGGCATTTCGCGCTCTTGTGGCCGTGAATTTGCCTGCTACACCGGATGAACTTGAGCTTGCGTTGCAGGCCAGCAGAAGCGAGCTCATGCGCCTCCATTTCCCTGCTCTGCTACCGATATTGCCGCAGCCGTTCGCAGACACGGCGGTGTTCGTTGCAGCACCACACTGGTGTCCATTTGGCCACGGCGTCTGTTTCGACTCGACGCAGATCGACAGCAGGATCTACGAGACTTTTGCTCCAGAGTACGTAAGTCTTGAGGAGCTCATGCATATCGCTGACCTGCCCCGCGAGCTTCCCCTGACCGTGTGGGCAGGACCGGACTTGCACCGAGTGGGTGCTACGGAGCTTGTCCACACTTTTCCCGGAATGCTTTTTTGCTTCTTGTTGGAGGATGCGGAGCCGCCTATTCCGTATACCCTCGGCCAACTGTTGCAATTTTGGAGTTGGAGTCCTGTCTCCAGTATGCCAGAGCCTTCTTCGGACCACGCACATTGCCTGGTCTATAGCAGCCGTGGCTATCTGTCACAGGAAGACTCCCGAACCCCATGGCGATACAGAGAGCATATCGCTAGCGTCACCGGTGCTTGCCTTGCATCCATGCGTCTCTTCGCGGGACAGCCGAGGCCTTTGGACGTTGCCATTCGTGGCACTCCCTGCTACACTGCTATAGCGGTAGGAGATAGGGTTTCCCCGAGTCAGTCTCCCTTTTGGCATTTTGCCCTCTTGGACTGTAGGCTGCTTCAGATGGGATGGAGCACTGTCTATGTGCAGGAAGGCACTTTCGCGGCCGAGGAGGTCCTAAAGGACTTTGACAGATATGCGCCTTTAGGATGGCGAACTATGTTTCTAGAGGGACACCCGGACTCGGGTCGCATTCCGGCTAGGCCTGGACAGATCTTTTCGCTCGCATATGTGCCGTCTGAACAGTCCTCTTCCTCACATGGACCCCGCGAGCCTGAGGCAGGCACTGCACCGTCACTCAGTAGTGTCAGCCCTCCCGAAGATGTCTCCTTGCCTGATCCAGACAGGACTGGTTTTGGGGACCACGACCAGGCTGTAGAGCCAGATACTCCTGCTGCTGCACAGCTTCAGGCACCGCGCGGGATCCATTTTCACTTCCTGGTCCTGACTCCTGAGTATGGACAGGAACATGTCACGGTGCATGCGACGCCTCCACTTTCCGTTGTTGAGGCTGTCCTATGGGTCAATCAGGCCAGGGACCCTCAAAATCGGCACAGGTTCCCTAGACTAATCCCTCCGGAGGTACAACCTGCACTTGGGGCAGCCTGCCTCATTGCCGTGCCAGACTGGCCCTTTGAAGGGGTGCCTGCCCTTTTTGTGTGCACTGGGCACCCTTTTCGGGTCTTTGCTGAGGTTGTCCCGGCGATACTTCGGACGGAAGGTGTTTGTCAGCTTGCCGAGGAGCCAGTCTCGGATGTGCAGGTTTTCGTGCAGGATACGCCCTGGGCCATGCCCCCAGCAGGTCACACTCAAGTCAGGCCAGGCGATGTTTTTACTGTCGTTCGGCATGGTCAGCCTAGAGTTCCGCCCTTGCCGTTGTCCCACATGCTTGGGGCTGCAGACGGATGGCATGCAGACCCCGTCTTCCCTCGACCAGCAGGGGACCGCCTCTGGCTGCTTACCGAACTTGCCAACGGGCCTTTTTGGCTCCCACCCGCGCCAGGGCCGACACTCCGCGAGGCGTTGGCAGGATACTTGCATGTCGACTTGACCGGCCTCACTGTGTTACCTGCCAAGCCGCCTGTGAACGATCATGCAAGAAGGGGCGTTCCGAGACGCCAGGTGTATCTGGCATTGCCGACCGGACTCCTGCCAGGAGTCCCCTACATTCTGGACCAACGTCCGATTCTGTTGGACGTCATGTGGGCATTTGCCCCAGGTGGTCGCGTCGACGTGCTTTCATTATATGCACGCCACGCTCACAGATGCCCTGAGACGCATTTCTTCAGGCTTCTTGGCGGCCACGCTCCGTACGGGACGGCCAACCAGCAACGCTATGTTTGCCCTGGGCAGGTTTTGACTGTAGAGTTTTGGCAACGACGCAGGGGGGGAGCTCCCTCCGGCCTCGGCTTTCCCCCCGACCATGGGGACGGCTCGGATGATGGCCACTCTGATGACAGCCCAACAGAGCCTCCGTTTGAAGACACCGAGGACCGTAGCAGTCAGGCCACGGCTTCCGCCTCGGTGCAACTGGATGCAGGCACAGGCAGCACTTCACGCGGTTCCGGCTATGTTCACGGAGGCCGCAACAGGGGCAGTCGAGTTGACATGTGGAGTAGCGATTCACTTGAAAAAGCCTTTGGAGACGGCCGTCGTTACCTCACCCCTGTCCTCCTGCTTTTCTCCGTGCTATGCCTTACTTGCCTGATCCGACAATACAGCTGGTCGCAGGACCTCCTTTGGGTTTGGTCCCTTGGCGTGTATGGTCTCAATCTCCGTCCGACGGGGCGGCAGACACTCAGGGTGCGAGGAAGTAGTGCCGTTTGCCTGCTTTTCCTCTTCGTCAGCTTGAGTCATACTGCCTCTGGAGTGCAGGTTAAAGCCCATACACCGCTTGAACCGTCAACCACCCTTCCTGCTCCGGTTGAAGGGGCGGTCAGCCTTCGCCGCGTCCTGCAACAAATCCCTCGCCCCCTTCGGTATGATAAGGGGACCGGCTCTACGACGGATTGTTCTGCAGATTACTTGCCGACTGGTGTTTCAACAGGCGTTGCCGTTCGGGCTGGCCAGAGGTTTGCAGATCCCTGTCACGATAGACTTCTGCCTATGCCCTCTTGTCATTTAGGGCCTACACTGCTCGAAGAGGCCGTCCGTCAGCCGGACTCGCAGGCGTTTTTCCTTGCGGCCACCTTGTTGGATGTACTCTCGGAACATCACCAGGCTACCCATGCGGGCCCTCAGGAGTTGGTGTTGGCAGATTGTCTCCCCCGTACGGCCTTTCAGAATCAAGCTTTGAGCCTAGCCGATATCGTGCCCCCAGTCGCGAGGGCTGGCACCCTGGACTGGCTCGACAATGATCTGCGCTTCCTGTTGCAAGACCCACATGTGCCTTTACACAAGGTGCAAATGTTTCGGAACATTCGTGGTGCCTCTTGTTTGCCGGCACGAGGTCTCTGGGATGAACTGTTGGTTTTTTCTGACGGCTCCACGGGTCTTGCGACGGCAGGGCCCTCTAACTGTGCTCCGGGGGCCTGGGCGTTTTCCGTATGGATCCGTGCAAGAGGGAACGATTACCTGCTAGGACATGCCACCGGCACGACCAGACTAGCCGAAGACCCCTTTTTTCTCGGCGAATGTGACGACAGCCCCCTCACTTGCGAACTGTTGGGTTTAGCTTGGGGTTTAGCCTGGGTGGTCGAGTTTGCTCCTTCTTTCGAGCTACCGGTCAGCTGCCGTTACGACTGTACGGCCGCCGGCCGTGGTGTTTTCGCTACAGCTCGGCTTCCAGCGGAGGGACAGGCCCCCACCCCGCAGGATGGGCTCGGTGCTTTCACACCTTCCTCCGACAGCTTGCTGCCCAACGCGTCCTCTTGTCTCATGCACATGTCCAGGGACATTCGGGTCAGGTCGGCAATGAGCTTTGTGATGAACTTGCCAAGCACTGTCGACGGCAGCCACCTACAGAGGACCAGGTCCTTTTGCCAGCTTGGCCATCCCAAGCTTTCGCCCACCCTCTGAAGGCCTGGTTGTGGTTGATAGGTTCGGCACACAAAGATCTTCCGACTCTTTATGCCTTTGAGTCCGAGGCACATCGCCTTCAGAGCAGCCCTGCCTTGCCCACTTCCGACCCATGCATGGGTTTTGTTCCAGCGCCCTCTCCTGTTGATCCAGTGCATCTGCGATGCACCTTGATGTCGTTCAATGTGTTGTCCCTGTACGACCCCAAGAATGCCAAAGGGGTTGGCACAGGACCAGGCATGAAGGTTGTTGCAAAAAGGGACATCATCAAACGACAGCTGTCACACCTTCAGGTCCTGTTCTTAGGATTGCAGGAAACCCGCCTAGTATGTACTGAAGTTCTGCCAGACGCAGACTATTTCATGTTGCATTCTTCGGCGGACCCCAATGGACATCATGGCACGGCCTTATGGGTTGCTAAAAATGAGCCGTACGGTTACTCTGAAGGCAAGGGGCTCTACTTCCGCAAGGAGCACTTGACGGTAACTGGGTTTTCCCCTCGTCACATTGTAGTACAGATCACCGCCCCTTTCCTTGCCTGGACGGTTCTCGTTGCCCATGGCCCCTCTGGAGCTACCGCCACGCCTCAGTCCATCGCCGCATTCTGGGCTAGATGCCGAGCCGACTTGTCCAGAAGGCCCAAAGGATCTGACCTCATAGTTTTGGCAGACGCCAACGCCTGGCTAGGCTCTGTCACATCCGCATCCGTTGACGACCTCGATCAGGAGGTTGAAAACATCGCAGGGGAGGGTTTCCATCAATTTTTGGCGGAGTTGGATCTGTGGGCTCCCTCCACCTTTCATGCCTGCCACAGTGGACCCAGCTATACCTGGATCGCGCCCACAGGGCATCGGCACCGACTTGATTACATCGTAGTGCCACAGGGCTGGCCGGCTGAGGCTCTCAGCTCTCGAGTCCAATACGACTTTGAGGCTTTACAGGTGCATCCAGACCACTATCCTGTCTTGCTTCACGTCAGCTTGCAGGCTCATGTTACCATGCCCAAAGGTAGTGGAGTTTTCCGGAGGAAGGCCATCAGGCCACCGGCCGGAATTTCTTCGCCTGAGTATGAGTCTTGCCTGGAACAGGTCCAGGACCGTCCGGATACTTCTTGGGGCGAACAAGTCGACAAACACTATGCCGGACTCGTGGCCCACTGGAACCAAGCCGGGGCGACTCTTACCCCACACCACACCGCGCAAGCCCAGCAACCCTATATTCAACCAGCAACCATGACACTGGTACACACTCGTCGAGGTTTGCGCGAATTTCTTCGGACATGCGACAATGAGCTTCGCAGACGACGTCTTTTGCTGGGGTTTGCGGCTTTCCTCCATCATACCAGGCATACAGGTTTTTCAGGGTCGGCCATCGGGTTGTATGCTGCCTGGATTCGTCAGGCCAGGCAGACGATTGCCAGGGCCTGCAGCCTCCTACACAGCACAGGCTTTCAGGTTCGAGCCGCAGTCAAGGCGGATAGAGCTGCGTACCTTGCGAGCCTTGTTGAACGGGTTTCGCTAGCGGATCTTAAAGATCCCAAACACCTATTTCGTGCTGTCCGCAAGGCATTTCCCAGTGCAGCCTCCAAGCGCCGACAGTCCTTCACTCCGCTCCCGGCAGTGATGGATGCCAATGGAGAGTTTGCCGCGGACACGCAAACTCGGCGTGAACTATGGCGAGCTCATTTCGCCAACCTTGAGTCGGGTGAGAAGCTTATTCCAGGCGACTACCCCAGGCTCTTTGCGGCTCAGAAGCAGGCTAACGCTGCTGCGGTACCCTGCTTTGACTTAACCGTGGTACCCACCCTGACTTCTGTCGAACAGACGGTACTTGCCCTCAAGAAAGGCAAGGCCTGTGGACAGGACGGCCTCACGGCGGAACTGTTACAGGCCCACTCTGCCCTCTCGGCTCGGGCTCTGCTACCAGTATTTGTCAAAAGCACTCTCAGCATCCAGGAACCGGTCGAATTTCGCAGAGGGGCTCTCATGCCCCTCGCCAAGAAAGCCACGGCAGCCTTTGCCTGCTCGAAGTTCCGTGCTATCTTGCTGTCTTGTGTGCCAAGCAAAATCCTTCACAAGCACCTGCGCAACTGCTTGAGTGTACATTTGAGTCCCTGTGACCTTCAGGCCGGGCTTTTGCCTGGCATCAGCACGGAGCTGATAGCCTTGGCGGCAAAAGCTTTTCAGTCCTATTGCCATTCTTCAGGTAGGGCTTGGGCGCTTCTGTTTTTCGATGTGCGGTCCGCCTTTTACCGCGTCGTCCGACAAGGCAATGCAAGCCTTGTTCCACAGACTGCACCTTCCCCCGGCCTCGTTGGTCGAGCTGAGAGAGCATCTAGAGCGACTTGCCGCAGTGTCCAGCACCGGATGTAGCGCGCATCTGGAACAAGTCGCCACGGATGCCCTCCAAGGTACCTGGTTTCGACTTGACCAGGACACAGCCCTCACCCTCACACATTGTGGGACGCGTCCTGGTGACAGTCTAGCCGATTTGTTTTTCGGATTCGCGTTCGGCGCGTATTTGAAATCGGCGGGAAACGCGCTCCTTGCCTCAGGTTTGGCTACAGAGATGCCCCAGGCCCAACGGGCAGAACCCTGGGACCTTACGCTTCCTGCCTCGGTCGGCTGTGGGTCTTGGGCAGACGATTTCGTCCACCTCCATGCCCAGGCTGCGGCAACAGGGCTCGGCTGTGCCGTGCAGCGCATTACAGAGGTGTACGTAGCCCATGCTGACTCAATCGGCATGGAACTCACCTTCGCCAGGGATAAGACAGCCGCGCTGCTGTCTTCGCGTCACAGAGATAAGGATCCCTCATGGCCGGGATTTGTTGATGCTTCGGGTCAACATCTTCCTATACGCAGTCCGGTCAGTGGGGAGAAGCACCTGCTTCCAGTGGTGAGTGCCTATTGCCACCTTGGCGGCATCGTCACCGAGACTCTTACCCCTGCACCCGAAATTGGATTGCGTTACTCTCTTGGCGCAAATACTGTCCACACGTTGGGTCGGCGCCTTTTTGGTTCCCGACAGGTGCCTTTGACGACTCGGAGATGTCTGCTTCGGTCGCTTGTGCTCTCAAAATTTGTTTTCGGGAGCTCTACTCTGCGGTTCAGTGCTGCCCTGCATTTCCGTACCTGGGCGCGTCATTATGTTGCCCTGTGGCGTGCGTTGATCCCACGCACTAGTGCCCACAAGCAGCCGCATGCCTATACCGTGCTTCATACGGCCCTGGCCCCGTCACCACCTCTGGCCCTCGCGATCGCCAGATCGGTCCTGCTCCGGCAGCTTGCCACCAAAGGGCCCCACACGCTGTTGCGATTGTTGTGGGTCCAATGGGAGTCCGATCCCGCCGGATCGTGGCTTGGTGCCCTGGCTAAGGACATTCAACATGCCTCCATGTACTTGCCAGCCGCCAAGGTCTTGCAGGACATGCCCTGTCCACTTCGCGCTTTGCTCGAGGCGGTCTGGGATGATCCCACTTGGTGGACTCGTCAATTGAAGCAGGCAGCTAAGATGTTTCAAGCCGACCTGGAGCACTGGGTTGCCCTGCCCAAGACGGACCGTGAGGTGCCAGATGAACACGATGACGATGTGCAAGGTCATGAGGCTGCAGGTCGGGTTTTCCCGTGTGACGTGTGTGGGGCCATGTTTCCTTTGAGGAAACACTTGGCGGTGCATGAGTCTCGTATGCACGGGCTCATCTCTCCGACACGGCTTCTGGCCCCTGGGCCTACGTGCGTTGCCTGTCTTCGTCACTACGGCACGGTGGAAAGGCTGCAATACCACTTGAAGCGTGCCGGTGACTGCCTATATCGGTCAGCATGTCTCATGCCGCCTCTTACGATGCCAGAAGTCATTGACGTGGAGAGAACTTTCAAGGCGTACAAGAGGCGAGTCGCTAGAGGACACTGGGAGGATTTTCACACGCCAGCCGCGGCATGTTTCGCGGCTGGCCCGAAGCAGCTTACTGCTAGTGAGCGTGTGGAGTGTGAAGGTGAAGGTATGCTGCTGAGCACTCTTTCTACACTCTTCCATCCCTGCCCAGTCTTCCTGCGACGCATAGAGGCATTCAACGGTGATCGCTCCCGAGAGGGTCCGCGACGTACTGCGGCCCGCTTTTGGGATCGCCGACCCCGTTAGTATGCGCTCTTTTCCAGTCCGTTTCACCGGCATGTGAATTTAGGTTTAGAGGACGCGCCCACAGAGGCTCTGGAGTCCATCAGAAGAAGAAGAAGAATGGTATACTAGTTGTGTGGTTCCTAATTATAGAATTATAGTATAACCCCCCAAAACCCTATTCTAATCATTAAGGCCCCTGTATGAGATGGCTCGGACAACTGGCTCGGGCCATCGTTTTGCTCTCCCGCGACCCGGCACCGAAATCCGCGAAGCTGCACACCGTCAAGGCTCTTAACACCTGAAGCCCCTAAGCCACGGTTTAGGGTTTAGGGTTCAGAACTCCAATAGCCCACATCCCGCATACTGCGCTCCCTTATCCTCCGAGATTGAGCGGTCGGTCGGCTTTTGGAAAACCTAGGCCGCAGCTTGTAGATTGCTACAAAACCGGGTTCAGGTACAGGGTTTACGCCTCGGAGTCTGGGGTTGAGGTTTCTAGGATACCGGGTTTTAGGCGTTCGGCTTCGGATCGACCCTCCATGGGAAGGGTATACGGTCAGGGCCTTTGGGAGTCTGTGTTCATTCCCCGAAGTTGCAGTGGCTTGGTGTGCAAACCTGAGCTGGAAGAGCTCTTGGTCTGCTGTCGCGACCCCGAAAGGGGGCCGAGGCCAAAGAAAGCCCTGAAAAGCTAGAACCTCCAGGACCCAGCCTTCCGAACCCTAAGCCCCATACCCGAAGTCCTAACCCAAATACAGGGGCTTAGATCATGACCCATACAATTTTTTGGGGGCTCCCTTTTATAATCATATACCCCACAACCCTACTCTAAATATTAAGGCCCCTACACCCTAAGCCCTGAACCCTAAACCTTAAGGCCCCTACACCCGAAGCCCTGAACCCAAAGCCGCCGAAGGTCCTAACGGCCAGGAAGGTGCGCTGCTTGACCCAGCGCCAGGAGCCTCCAGAGCAGGGGTTCCTTAAATAATATAGAAGCAGTAATAACAGTAATAATAGTAATAATAGTAACAATAGTAACAACAACAATAATAACAATAGTAGTAGTAATAATAATGATAATACTTTTCATATTACTATTAATATTTGTATTAATGATAATAATCGCAATAGAAATGATAGTAATACTAGTAATCATAGTAATAATAGTAATAATAGCAATAATAGTGATAATCGTGATAATAGCAATAATAGTAATAATATAGTAAAGATAGTAATAATAGAGCCTAGATAGTTACCAAGATTATTCCTTAGGGTTCCTTATTATAACTAGACTATCAAGGGAGCCCAAAACCCTATTCTAACTATTCAGGTCGCTAGAATACGAGTTGTATGGCTCAGGGTTCAGGGGCTGTGGGGTTCAGGGTTTAGGGCCTAGGGTTCAGGCGTCTTTCTTTTGGCTTTGTGTTCAGGTTTCAAGGGTGTTGGACCCAGAGTTGGGGCTTTTGGGTTTCGGGGCTTGGGGTTTATGGTTGCTAATTCTCCACTGTGCCTTTTGCTTTATGTCCGCTGTGTTTTTCCCATCATTTCAGCTGCGCCAACATGAACTGCCGAAATAAAGAAAGCCCCACATAAAACCCAAAACCGTAGATCTCGCATCATGCTTTCTGTGGGCGGAAGCATCAGGGACAGCCCCGCACGACTCGAGACTTGAAGCCAGGAGAGCCTTTTCAAAGAGCTGCGGCATCTACCGCCCGCAGACAGACGTTCCGTGCTCCGGACCTTCACGGAAGAGCAGCGGCGCTCGCAGGGAGACCCGGGGAGCGGGGGATGACGGGGGTTCCTCAGACGGACTCTTCTTGGTAGTGAAGGGCTTAGGGCTTGGGGTTTAGGGGGTGTGAAGGGTGTAGGGTGTGTAGAGGTTTCGGGTTTCTGCTGGCTCATGGGGTTTAGTGTGTTTCAGATGTGGGAACTTTCAACCTTAGGGTGTTGTGGTCGTGGTTCGGGATCGTTTAGGGCTGCTAACTTCCGGGCGCAGTAATGTCGATACTGAAGTACCACGTCAAAGCGATCAGGTGATGCTGCTGTTGTAGAATTAACAAACCATATTCGACCCCACGGCACGATTCTAATCATTACCGCCCCTACATGAACCACTCCCAGGTTGGAACGGTGGATCCTGCAGAAAGGTCGCTTCAAGCGAAAGGCATCGCATGCATTTGGGGGGGGGGGGGGGGGAGTCAGCATTCTAGGCCTGTCTAGGTACGAATGTCGGATGAGTTGGAAGGTCCTTTTCCTAGCTTTTCATGAGTCACCAAGGGATCCTCCCCATCCCCTGTCCCACCCAGGCGCCGCTCTGTCCTATCTGCTGTGTCATGGCTTGAGCGACAGCAGGCTTGAATCTCTATAACCTCATGCCGATTCGAAGCCATACGCCGACGCCTTGAACCGTCACCCGCAACACATAACACATAAGTAAGCTTCAAACCTGAACCCCGGGCATTCACACCTTTCACCCCGAACCCAAAGCCAAAACCCTAAAACCGTCCAAGTGCTGTGTGAGGCTAAGGCTCCACGTGCCGGGGCCCGATCTTTGGATGATAAGACACTGGCGACAGTTCGTAGTAGGCTGGCATGGCTTGAAAGCTGCAAGTACCTTGATCGGGTTGTCTGGTTCACCCTAGACCCTACACCCTAGACTGAGACCACAATCAAAACCCATTTGCACTACTTGTGCAACCTGTTGCCTTTCCTGGAACAACCCATGAGCCGCTAAATTAATATAGGCGCCTCAATAACTACGTACCCATACTCTTGTGGGGGGTCCTTGATTATGATTATGGTACAATAAACCACCGAAACCCTATTCTAATTATTACGGCCCCTGCATTACCCACCTAAATCTGTATGAACCTAATCCATCTCGGCCGGGATGGAGAGCTTCCTCCCGCCCTGGACCTTCGACTGTGAGCCAAGAATCATGCGATGCTTCAGGATTTCTCTAAGTTAGGGTCCCTTTCTCGGTCCCAAATATAGTACTTCACCCTTATAAAGAAAGGACCCTAAAAGGTACCCTAATTTAGAAAACTGCCCACTTAGGGTTTGAGTTTTAGTGATGAAGTGTGGGTTCAGGGTTTGAAGATGTCAAACCGAAGCGAGTAAACCCTGTTCCCTGAGCTCAAGTCCGTCGGAGAAGTTCGCTTGAGGGCGCTGAGCCCAACAGGCCTTAAAACGCTAACCAGGACATTGTCAGGTGGGTAGTTACCGTTATAGGAGCTTTATAGAAGGTCTATATACTTTTAGAAGCCCTATATACCCTAAACTCACCACCTGTAGTTTCCTTTAACTAGCCCTTGAGAGCCCAAAAATGTAGATCTAAGCACCTAAACCCCAAACTCGATCCCCAAGCCCTACACTCCTAAACCTAAACCCTAAACCCTAAACCCTAAACCCTACCGCCTGCGCTTCTAAAGCCCCGAAGCCACGCTGAATCACTGAGCCGAGAGATCGAGGCCTGCCCCCGCTTGGCGCGCCGGCATTGTGGGCAAGGTTCAGGGCTTTAGGGTTTAGGGGTTGAGGGATTAGGGGTTAGGGTTCAGGGCTTTACGGTCCAGGGCTTTAGGGTTTTGGGGGTTGGGGTTTAGGGCTTTAGGGATTAGGGTTTGAAATATTGAGATATTGAAGGGGGGGTTCAGGCCTTTAGGGTTCAGGGCTTTAGGGGTTAGGGCTTTAGGGATTAGGGTTTGAAATATTGAGATGTTGAGGGGGGGGGGTTCAGGGCTTTAGGATTTAGGGCTTTAGAGAGTTAGGGTTTGAGATGTTGAGGGTTTTGGGGGGGGGGGTTTCGACAGGATTGGCTCTGAGGGCTTAGGGTGAATTTGGGGTGCAGGGGTAGTTTTTCGGTCCAACCCGACCCCTCACGTCTATGCTACACCGGAAATCATACCTAACCCCTTTAGGGTTTAGGGCTTCGGGGTTTTTAGGGTTTAGGGAAAACCTGAATCCGTCCCTCCGAAACCCTGGACCCTCGCCTTGAAACCCATAAGCCCTGAATCCTCGTCACCATCATCCATCTGGAGGCTGTGCAGTCGCTCCGTCTGGCATCCACAGGCCCGGAGGATGTTCGACGTAGGGTTGATGATACAAACCTGCCTTACCCATAAGAAGGACTATACCATAATTCCCATAGTTTAGGTTCCTTAGGGTAATGCAGGATTTATATCATCAACCGTAGGGGTCCGACGCCAAGGTTCTATAGGGGTTACTCTCCAAGTCATCCCATGCCTGGAATGTGACCCTAAACCCCAACATAGAAAGGCTCGACCCATGATTTCGGGCCGTAGGGTTTTGGGGGTTTTGGGCTCTGGTCGGTGTTTGGGTTGAGGGCTGGTTGATTGGCGGCTGGAGGGTTCACAGACCAGGGGTTTGGGCTGGGCTCTAGGATAGGACGGATAGGGTCTTGGCAGGTGTTTGCTGATCCAGGGAGCCTTTGTCAGGTTAGTACAGATGTTGGTCAGAAGCCCCAAAACGCTAAACCTCGAAGTCCTAAATCTGATGCTTAACCCCAAATCCCAAAATCCCAAACCCAAACTCAAACTCGAATAGGAGCTCAAAGCCCATGCAAGCATCCTGAAAAAAGCCCTATAGACCCTACAACAACAACAAAAACTGCTGCTGCTGCTGCTGCTGCTGCTACTGCTGCTGCTATTGCTGCTGCTGCTGCTCCTGCCACTGCTACTGCTGCTGCTACTGCTACTGCTCCTGCCACTGCTAGTGCTACTGCTGCTGCTACTGCCACTGCTACTGCCACTGCTACTGTTGCTGCTGCTCCTCCTTGTTCTGCGTGTTATCCTTGTCTGCAATTCTCTGCATGGCAAATACCCGCAAAATAGCAGGCGGTTGGTTCAGGTTTTATCCTGACAGCCTGACACCCCAAAGGTATAGAATCACCAGCCCAGTTTGCGATGTCAGAACAGGTGGGAATACGCCGTGTCATACGTACTTGTTTCTTTTTCCGGCCGACATAAGTAGTACCCAACAGTCCAACAGTTTCAATGTTAAGTTGTTGTCTCAGCCCTGAACCCTAATGCCTTAAACCCTAAACCCAAAGGCCCTAAAGCACTAAACCGTAAACCCAAAACTCCCTGCGCCCTCAACCCTAAACTTCCCTAAACCCTAAGCTTCCCTAAACCCTAAACCCTAAACCCTCAACCGTAAACTGCCCTAA